>SJOL01007044.1:999529-1019411 GCA_004794785.1 Opisthorchis felineus
AGCGAACTGGTAGTTATCTTTCCGTTCCTGTTTCCCTGATAAGGTGGGTGAAATATACATACATATATATTCATTGCTTACCTCAATCAGAGGCCCCGAAGAAATGCTTTTAAGTCAGCCGCTCAACCGGGAAGATTTCCACCTGGGGAAGCAGTGCGTTGCATGAACCTGTTTTATACTCCGTAGAAGTTCATGAAACATTTCGGCACTTTGGCACACAGTGTTTTCACTCGCAAGACCAAGTTGCCATTAAAATTTCCAAACCTCCTCATTCTATCTACAAACTATAATAATGTCAGAAAGGAAAAGAGTTTAAAAGCTGGCGAACGTATCAACTGCCAGGTGATCTGCAGCCAACTGACACTGACATACCTGACGGCCAACTTCTATACTTCGATTAAAAAGACTCAGCTAATTACGTAGTAAGTGTTTTTGCGTATGACAAACTGCTAAACGAATGGTCATCATTAATTCACCCGCATAGATGTTGAGCAAACCAAACCATTAATTTTACTGGCCTAACAACTTAGTATAGAATTCTCCTAGAAAGTGGTTCGGCTTATTTTTTTATGGTTGGAATGTGTATTTATTGCTCCAGGCTAACTCGCGCCATAAAAAGGTTGCGTACATAAAAGACCCTTAAATACGCTTTACTCATCAAGCTCGCTTTACTTAATGCTACTACGTTTGCGTGATTGTCCAGTTTCAAGCGTTTTGGATTGACTTTCCTTGAGCTGTCATAAGATTCCCTAATTTAATAATTCGTCCCATAAATTATTCCCGGATTCTAATAGAACACAATAAATATGGAATACATGAATTGTATTTAAAACAACTATAACGGCACTCAAAAAAGGACACGATTTCCGGCGGCTTCAATGCAAATGCCACTTGTTAAAGTAGATACACGCATAACTTGGTTGTATAACTCTCTTTGTGACTGTACACTTCATAAGCTATGAGCTATGCATTTTTGTGTGCTGCTCTGAGATCACAAAATGCGCCGAACCAGAATTTGATCCTCAAACATTGCGTGCACAAGTGCTGTATTCGTTGAAACAAGTATAGATTTCTTAATTGAAACTAGATTAACGTTTGATTTCTCCGAATAAAACGCTAGTCAAATATGCTCATCATCTTGGGCTCGATAGCGCCGAGAGAATAAGTGCTACCTTATCTCTCCCATTATTTCTTACTTCATATCCAGTATACAGAAGAGGTTTACTGAATAATGCGCAAACCAGAGGTTATGAATTGACCGAGCAACTCCACAAGTTATATATTCTCTCATCGTGTTTTACCCCGATATTCCAGTCTCTTCTACATCAGCCTTATGGTTTTCAAACAGTTGCCGGAATGGTTCTGGCCAGAACATTTCAAAATTCGTCAAAACATTCATTTTCGATGTAAATATATCTGAGCTTGAAAACAGACACAGAGAAGGCATGGACTCGTGGTTACTACTCACAAACTAGCTTCGGTCGTTAGAATTCACACGGACGGGTTCCTCGGTAAAAAAAATTTTAATTCCAGCCTGATGGCACTCTTAACCCATGAAACTGAAATATTTACACATCCCTCAGAATAAAATGTACATGACACCTTTTGTTAGATTCTGATGGTAAACTCGCCCCGCGTTGCTTAGCTTGATAAGTTCGCAAATGTTCCCATGTCACATTTCAGGCTAGCTACATACATTCGCCAAAATGTGATCAGTGTTGCATAAAAACCTTAAATACGCTAATACTCTCTAGCCATGAGGCTACGTCTACAGTGAACAAAAAATCTACCGTGGTTCCAGGTCTCACATAGAGAATTCATACGCTTCGGCTTTGCAACTCAGTACGCCTCAAATATCCGGCAACACTTTGTATAACGCAGAATGATGCTACAGGCTGAATTTGGAAGATTTGACTGAATATTTAATAGGCAACTAGTTTGTTCTAATTGAAGATAACTCTAGGAACAAGTGCTGCTCTAGCTGGATAATTATTGTAAGTTGCCGCTCTATTAGTACATAGCAACAAACCGTCGTTCAAAAGTGTGTACGTGTCACTGTCAGAAATTCAGGAGCCCATTTTCAAATGGAACTCTCTCAGTCTTGCTGCTTGTTTATAGTGTATTTTTACTCATTGATTTCCTTCCCAGTTAACGCATCATTTTCACAAATGTTCACAGCTAGTTTCATCTTTACTTATATAGAAATCCGTAGCAACCGTGAATGTAATACCTTGCAATCATTCATTTTCCCAGTAGGAGTTTTTCGATCTGTCAACAACAGATACCGACTGTGTGTTAAGCGTTAGAATTACGGCAAACCCCCCGACAGCAATCCCAGACGGTCACTGCGATTAAAAACAAATTTCAATATAGCGCGTCGCTGCAAGCTAAACTAATCCTCAAGTTAATTTTGAAGCTCAGAAAAGAGAATATTATCGCACACCAGTTGTGGCCAAAAAATCTGTAGGAAGGCTGCCAGGGAAATTTGATGGAACCAAAAAAAGCGGTTACTAAAGATTTGTGACTAACACTATAGAGAACTTCCACCGTAAACCTATAGTCAAGGGCAGGTCTTCATCTGATTATTAGGCCAGTAATGTTAGTGGTTGCGTCATGCAGCAAATGTCGAGCTATAAAATGACTTATTTGTATGCAGTTAACATTTGCACCCTGTCGGTGATCGGTTATGGTACTGGTCATCATACGAGTTACAAGCAGTGGTTGGTGGTTACACTCAGTTTCTTCATCCCTCCTATTATTGCACGCTTTTTTTCGCAACGGTTGTTTGGCTCTCAGTCAACTGATACGAGTTTAGCACCTGATTTCCATGGGCGATCAAACATCACATGTAAACGCCATAGCAAACAAATCACCCAAAATATCTCTTCTGTGATTCTGTGATGAAAACTAAAAATTACTTGCGTAAATAATGATGAAGCCCCTTAAGAAGTAAAAAACTTTGTGCACATTGTATAAAATAAGTACGAACTGCAGTTTTCAGAAGAGTATTAAGTGTAGTACTGTTTGAACCATTCTCACGTAGAAAATGTGCATTGCTCAAATATGATTTTTGTGTGGCCTTGTCTGGCAACCTAACATGTTAATAATAAAGTTGTTTAAAGAAGAAGCGAACTGCT
This sequence comes from Opisthorchis felineus, assembly GCA_004794785.1. Classification (NCBI taxonomy): domain Eukaryota; kingdom Metazoa; phylum Platyhelminthes; class Trematoda; order Opisthorchiida; family Opisthorchiidae; genus Opisthorchis; species Opisthorchis felineus. The sequence continues at coordinate 1,002,667 of SJOL01007044.1, forward strand.
TTCTAATCGTTTAACAAAATCAGTCAATGAAATCTCTCTGAAAACTGAAGAGACAACTATGGCTCAATATTGGAGTTCGTTTGGTTCGGGCTGTGGTGGGCTGTGTGAGGACTGGAGCTAACATGCGACACCTCTGTAACAAGCGGTCGGTTGTCGTCAAACTGTACTTGCCTTAGCTGCGGCGAATACACTTCAATTGGACGACCTTGGAACGATTTGGTGACACCCCACGGATAACCCTAAAAGATTCGGCCGGATTAATCTAGTGGTCGATATTGATCAGGTGCTGAATAGTCGCACGTCATTTGGCTTATTAGAATGCTTGCTAGATGGGGCATGCTTGACAATCACCAGTGATAAGCACCACCTCTTACGTACATGGTTTGCGGAACGCTCACAAGCAGAGAAATAGATTGGCATGAGTGAGTCGCGGACCGGCACCCCAATCTTCAGGTTGTTATGATGCATTAAACCTTTACTGAAATGTATCCCCTAACTGCGTGGTAGCAGTGGTCAGTCAACTAGTAGTAACCATTTCTGGATCACTCCACTTTTATGCACGGGTCGAACTTAATCGAGCCACTTGTAAACTCATGCCCCATATGCAAGCGTAATAACCGCCTCATGGGCAACTTCAGACTAGAAAAAGCTTTGGACTTAGAGGCTACAGATTTTTCCTAAAACTCCTTTTTGAAGGCATGAGTAGGATACTGATAAGGAAAATTTCTGAGTGATACATGACTAAATTTTCGCCCAAAATAAGGGGAAGAAGACGTGTGTGATAATGACCTTCTTACAGTTGTTCTTGTGTATTCGGCTACAAAAAATGAATGATACCACTAACAATGTCAGAGGGTACAAACTAGAAAAATGGCATTCCTCAAATCATGTAGCACGTATAATAAGAATCAGTGAACATAATGCCCAAAAATGCAACTATACTTCCAGGAGAAATCAGTCTCACTTGAGCTTTAATGAAAGCTAGTACTCAGGAAAAAAAGACACTGTGTGAACTGTGAACATTTATGGCACTGGGTCCGCAATAAAAATCGGCCAAAGTTGAGGAAGCAAGAAACAAGTTACAGCTGTTTCACCCCTAAAATGAGTGGTCAGAAGTGCGTGTTTGAACATTCTTCAAGGAGCTTCATATTTCCAGCCCTTTGGTTCGGGCTGAACACAACCATCCATTTGAGGATAGCCAATAAATGACTGAGCAGCTCTCACTTACAGATGATTGTTTGCCACTCACTTTTTATCCCTGGACCTTTTGGTGCTAACCGGTTAACCAAGAACCTACTCCTTAGGGGTGCATAACTTTGTACAGGTGCTGTAGGCTGTTTGAATTTTTCAGGTAGTTTGAATTTACAACCTGGATTTTATCCTGAGAACAAAATGACCATGTAGTAAATAACAACATCCGTCGTATCCTTGTTTGGGCTACAAATCTCGAGGGAGATTCACACCGGCAAACCCCTAAACACTCTATCAACCAACAACAAATGATTGATCAGCCTGCTGCTCGAAGCTCCTGGGGCAAGCACCACCGAACATTTGCAACAAGGATAAGACACCCATATAATGCTTCTCAACTTACCAATATAGACTGACTTCACATGGTAGAGGTAGTCCAGAAACGAAGCCTAAAGATCCCAAATGGTCGGCCGTAATTCTTTTGACATAAAATATCAGTATGAAAGCATAATTTCACAAAACACTTATGACATCACAGCTCGGAGCGCCAATTGATGACGACAGCAGCAAACCAGATTAGTTAACTTCACCCGAGGCGCCCTGACTGAGGTTAACTACCGTTAGAGACAATAACTGGAAGGTTAAACAGCGGAGCGCTCGCCACATCTCTTACTCATCTGAACAGAGAGGCCAAGGAACAGAAGTCAGACAGAACAGGCTGACCTGGCTGGACAAACCAGCCGCATCAAGGACCAACGGTGGAGAAAATAAAGTGAGAAGATCTGAAAACTTGCTGCTCAGTGGCAGCACAAAGAATCTTGATATTTTTTAAATGCCATCTATGGACTGACCATCAGACCGACCCAAACTCCCTATGATGCTGATATGAACTTGAATCGCACTTCATTTTCGGAAATATTGGATATGTGGCACTAGCGCTCCAGTAAACTGCCAAACCGACCAACTAGCGTCGACTGGACTGTTGGTGACTGCACCCTGTAAAATGCCTTTCCTCAGTCAGGCACTATGATGTAACTTAAGAAGGAGGGTTTTCAAATTTCAACGTGTTTTCATCGTGCTACTCCGCACAGGAAAGCAAGCAAATCTTCCAGCGACACTTAAAGGGGCATTAGTCTGTTCAGCTGCGAAGGAGAGCTTCTGGCGCGATCGCCACCAAAGTGGTGGTCAAGAACTGACCAAAACCTACATTCCAGGAGAACACCATGGATATTGCGTTAGTTGTAGTACAATAGACCTGACATTTGCTGTAAATCGGTGCAAAAAATCCCATCATCGCCGGCCTCTAAGCCCTCAATTGACTCCATGAATATCATCGACTGCGTCAAATGAGAAGTACTGTAGGCAGTGTTTACCAAATGTGGCTTTCCGCCAAAATTTGCCGAACTAATCCGCAGCCTACATGATGGAACATAATAAATGGTAGAAACAGATGAATCCAATTCAAGTGAGTTAGAAATCCTCCCTGGCGTGAAACAAAGATGCTTCTTCGCACCCGCTGCATTCGCTTTCCATCTAGCGACCACTGTGGATGCGCTGTCGTGGACGAAGATACTGGCGCACAGATCGAGTAATATTTTGATGGACAAAATATTCAGTATTAGACGTCTTTATTCGAACATTCTCCTCTGGCAGACCAGGGCCAATACCCTCCTGTTTGCGGACGACCACGTACGCACGACGCACGACTGGCTGAGAAGTCTTTGACCGCTGTCGCCAATTATGACCTGAGCAGCAACTCGATGACTTTCGTTCTGCACCATGTTTGCGCCGGATACAGTCCAAAACATTCCTTCCCATATAAAGGCTGAAACGAAGCCTGTAAACTACTTCACGCTCTTCTGCTATCTCAGATGCACAGTCTTTTCTGAATTAACTCTCAAACGTGATCTGAGATCCCGTGTTACCAAGGCTAGCGTGGCCTTTGACAAACTCAAGGAACGGACGCGAAGAGACCGGAGTCTGCGACTGCAGACCCGACATCCACAAAACGGTGGTCTTATCTATCCTACTGCATGGCAATCAAACACTGTCCATTTCCTGACGCAACCCTCGATACCTAAGCAGCTGTTGCGTGCAATTCATGAGGCGAATTCTTCGTCTCCGCTGGACTGAACGAGTTTCAACGAGAACGTTGTGATAGAATAGAGGAAATAACCATATTCGATCGTCAGCAGTGGGTGGAACGTTTTTCGAATAGGGAGAAACAGGATTCTGAAAGATTCCTGATCCCGAAAGCTGAAGTTTACAAGATGTAGGGTTTAGCGTTTGAGTAAGCCACAAACTTATTCCCTACCCGCTTAAGCCCAATCACATAGTTTCCAAGGATTTAAAAATGTCCCAAAGAATGACATCGCCCTTCCCCACCCTACAGGCTTTACTGGTGAGCTACTTGAATCTTTTAAATTGGCCCGTTTAGCAATCTAATATGTGACCAGAGAGTAAAGTTAACTGCAAGCCAGATGGTACACAACAGCGGCGGGCATACACTGACGTGGTTGGGCTAGTAATTATACTTCCATAGCTTTATGAATGTGCAATATAAACGAAACTTTTGTGAATGACAATAGTGATAATGGGTACAATTGTATTTTGGGGACATTGAAAGAAAACGGATTCCAAGATGAATTTATACAGATCAGTACAAAAAGGACCCAAGGAATGCCGTCACTTCGAAAATTACCTGTCCACAGCAACACACCTTCCAGTAGAAATGAGCACCTGGAATCACTACACGAAAACTGAAGCTTTCTGGAACAAGGCTTTGCGCCTTTCAACTTAGAATACACGTCATTACTAAGCCTTTTCTTGTCACCAACATCGAGGACAAGTGACTTGTTCGCAACTCTTTTCCTCTTATCTAGTCTTTCAGTTCCTAATATGACGCAGGCTACGTAACTCGTGCGGCTCCATGACTGTCTCCAAAATGGCTGAGCTTCTCTAGTAGAACCTTAAAAATCAGGCGAATGATAAACGATCGCGGGCCATTTAATCATTTCGGACCACCGTATCGATCCGGCCAGATAGTTCAACATGACTTATTGACTGTCGTCCAATCGTTAGAAGATCACCCGACAAAACACACTAGCAAAAGGCGGAGCGATCCTTAGTAGGTTACGCCAACCTTCTTGGTGTCACTGAGAACATCAAGTGAAGCGATTCACTCTGTCTCAACAAAACAGTCATTCGTGGGCGATCGAATCACACATGAATAAATATGTATTTTGAACCATTTAAACAGCCTGTTTGCACTCTCATATACCACGTTTCAGATACTAGCTGCGCTTGTGTCGGTAGAGTAAGTTGCTACAGGCCCTTGGGCCATTTCTGCGCATTTATTTTACTGATTGGCGTGTTCTATGGTATTTTGTGCGTATATCATATTCATTTCAGTTTTGAACTTCATGGTCCATACTCTTCGTCTTTTCATGAGTACAGTTTTTGAAAAGTAAAACATCCAAACCAAGCTTTAAGCTGCATATGAACGATGACATGTTTCGGTTTCAGTGGACTAGTTGACGTTCCGTGCAAATTCCATCCACTAAAAAAATCCGAAGTCTGGCATAGTTAGATGGACCTCTAAACGAAACCAATTGGACTTGAGCCAAAAGCAGCTGAAATCAACAGTATAACCAATCATGTGTTCGGAAACTTATGTTTTTCAGGGGGAAAAGTTCGCTTATTGGAAACAGGGAAATAAGAAAGACCTGCTTCGCGTGACTGATCATTTGGCTAGTGCACCACGAGTTACGTGACACACAGGAACAGGGTGTAACGTAAGACCTAAGGGGAAAGTCGTGAACGGCGGTCAGACAAATTATGGATTGCAACCGTGAGGTCAACTTCAGACGCAAAAAATCCTTTCCTCTCAACTGCTTATGTTCCTTATATTGAATTTTTGACCTTTATTAACAAAGATCGCAAACATTCATCATTCCACGTCGTTGCTGATCATCACACTGTAAAATGCCGAATCATGGTAATTGGATCCCAATTGATCCACCTGGAATCAAAGTTTAATTCGCCCTCAAAATCCTCACATCAGCTACGTCCATTACTGCCGAGTTAAATGATTTATTCTTCAGAACCAATCAAGTATATCGCTTCGGTACCTTCGTGCTTCAGACAAGGGATCAGAACGAGGGGGGAGTGGAATATGTTCAGGGCCATAGGGGAACTTAAGTATGTCTGTTTGTAATAATTAATCAAAAATCGATCCTGTCAATTTATTTCGCAACTAAAACAAATCATATTCTACAGAAAACTGTACCCAAATGGTCTGTTTGCCTACTAGGTGCACACTTTATGTCAGAATACATGTACGAGTGAACTAGCTGTCTTCACTGTAAGTCTTAAAAGTATGTGTTGTGTTTGCCTCCACCTGCGCTTTTCTCAAATCGACCTCTTATTTAGGTTACAAAGGACGGCCTTCTTCGAACAAGTCGTCTGATTGACCGGGAGCTGCGTTCTGTGTATCGGTTTACCGTATTGGCTCAAGATGGTGGAGGGGATCATTCGCGCCCAGAACGATATGGTGTCGACAAATTTAGCTATGAAAGACCAGGCGACGGATCTGGTGCCACGCGGTCAACAACGGACCAAAAATACCGAACTTCGGCTGCCGAGGTGCGAATCACTATTCTGGACTTGAATGATAACTACCCGTTATTTGTCTACCCGAACTCGTCTTCGCTGAAAGTAAGTATGCAAATTATCCACGGCGACTGTTTTTAACTTAAAGGTTCGACATTCTCGTTAATTTAGAGGATAATACGATAAACTGACAATTATTTAGTTTGAGTACGCCCAATATCGACGGACCTGGATATGGATTAGTCAGTAGCACAGATAATGAACATATGACTCGTCTGTTCGTTTTCATATGTTTTGATAGTCTTTTCTGTCCGACGTTTTCTAGTGCACGTAAACATTGTTTAGTCGGTCGCCTGGTTAGACCTACGCGCTTTAAAACACGACGGACAATGCCTTGGGTGTTTCTTGCTGTATATGCTCCACCCTGGCTAGTTAGCCCAACGAGCCTTGAAATACATTCAGTCCGATGAGCGGAATGGAATTTCAGTCAATGATAGGACTCAGCTGCTACCGTCTGTTATAGCAAATGTGTTCAGTTAGTCTTTCGAGATGTCCATAATTATCGAACTTTTTGAGAGGAAATGCAACCATTGTACATTTATCATTGCAACACATTCTTTGTTGGACTGGTGCCGAGGATAAAAAACGGCCACTGTCGACATCAAAGCCAAAATTGCTTTGCGAGATAGACGAAGTCTTAGGCCCACCATAGTGCGTCTGTAGAATCTCCAAGGTACAGAAGACATGTGTCTCACGAAGATTTTCGTACACACTGAACTGAATGTTAGAACTGATGTGACGAAACTTCCGTATTCTCCACGCGTAGTAATTTGCGAGTTACAAATTGAGTTTTAATTGAAATTTCTATTGAATTGAAATTCACTTTATTGTCCCTTTGTTTTTTGCAAAATATAGTGTTGGCTGGCTTTTGAATGGGAAGTACCCAGTTTTTAAGCAAAGGATATGAGTACTAAAATCTGGAACCAGAAGACAATCGGCTGTCAGATTTCAAACTATTTTAACAGAACTATGTGCCTTTCGGGCATGAGCCAAATGAACTTTTCTAACAATATTCGTAGTACGCAATTCAAAAATCACTTAAAATGAGTCAGGTCCATTGGTGTTCATGTGGGACTTCTCTCCCAAGGAATTAGGTACTTCGAAAACTCTCGAATATCCAAATTTTTACAGCAGGTTTTGTTGTGGGAAGTCAAGTTCAAATTTTATCAAACACTGAATAAATGTTTGATTCACAACCTGCACCAACATCATACGAGCTGCAAGCATATACCTGACCCGTTAACTCATGTAAAAGGAAGCAACCGCCCTAAGCAAAAAATCAACAAACGAACAATAAGGTTAGATCCAACTTGTACAAAAAAGCTGTTGTTGAAACAATTTAAAGTGCTGTTGTTGGAGACAAATATCATGGGGTAGTAAGTCCCTTCAAACGAGTTTACGGAGATTTTAAGGAAATGCGGAAATCACTTCATTTATTCAAGCCGCTGCTGTGCAAGAGATGAGCAGAAATTTTAGCCACTTGTCCCTTGTTTGGATAAAATAAATTTATCATATTGTTCGTAAAGACAGTTCTTTTATCAAACTACTTGATTATTAGGCGTCCATACTCCACTGATAAGGTGCCAGCAAACTTGGAGAATGTGAAAGTGCTTGGTTAAAGAAATCATCCCAGAGTCGCTCCGTTACATGGCTTTCACTGCATAGCCGTTCAATGTCACAGACTGGTTCGGAGCGATCGATTTACATTTCTTGCGGAACGCGTAACGAAAGTGCCTGTAAACTGTGCGTTACCATATGAGAAGGGCGCAGAAACCGTTTGCACGTTTGGGAGACAAAGCTTAGGACTCCATGAGCACCGTACCATCACTCTTTATTTATATTGGTTGTCTTTTTCTATAAGTTGCAAAAAATTGTCAGCCGTACACTTGAAAACCGATTTGGGAAACGCTTCCAAGGACGCCGGATCAACGGTTGTCAATCACTGTTTTGTACATCGACAGGGATATATTTTCTTTGGTAACAATTTTGGTGGATATATGGTGCCAAACTCACATAGCATAACCCGTATTTTAAATCCAAAAAACCGTATTTGAGAGCAAAAATGTTCCCTATTCCCGCATTTTTCACCATAGTCGTATGAGTGCCCATAAGAGTGAATATTACTTTCTGAGGGACACTCAGGGACTCGTCGGCAGCCAACCACTCCGCCATTTTATGGGCACCACCGCAACGTGTTAGTCGTAAGAAGTGACTATCAAACCATAACTTGGCACTTTTCACTGTAAGCCAACAGTTGCGTAATTCTGTCATATCTGTGGTCGATGTCCTACCTGCGAGCTTTACGCACCTAGTGAGTGTTGACAGGCTGGCACGTTGACCCTATTAAGCTAGACAATTATTACCGCTTTGGTGCTTGTCGTCGCTAAAACTGTTTCGCTAATGGCTAGTTACCGTAACTTTGATACTGGCCAAAAGATTGAAGTCACTTATAGGCTGGCCGTCAAAATGAATGGTCTGTCTGAGTGCTATGAGTCAACGAATCGTTTCAGTCGACGTTGTTGTAAAAGAAACCTGATACATTCGATCTGGCTATGAGAGTGAAAGGCAAAACATGTTCAAGCTTGTCTTTACCGCTATGATGACTTTATACGTAGTTGAGACTAGCCAGTGTCACTACCATGGGCCTGGGTAATTGGGGTCACCACAGAATTCCACTTCACGGACAGCAATCGTTTTGCACACCAATGAAATTTTTCGGCAAGAATAAATGGCGGTGATTTGTTTTGGAAAATGCACCTAAAAATTCTGATTCCTCCAAACATATTACGAAACTGAAAACCATCGGTCGATTATATTTTCGCAATGAATTGCCCATTTGAGAATTCGAATTTCTTTAACTTTAAAAACCCTAAAATGTGGGCCAGGTGACCTACTTCCTCGGTACGAACGATTTTACAGTTCTTAGTCATATCCAATGCAATTAAGTGTTCAATATGTTCTTCTGAGGGCATCAACCTGTAAGTCCTAGTCGAAAGATGGTCGGTGAAATTGAGGAACTGTCAAAATTTCTTAGAGGGATCTGAATCATCCATCGTAATGCCTAGTCAGGAATTTATGGCATACAGGTCATCAATCATCAAGACCAAAAGGCTTTCAGCTTCACTGCTCAAGATGGCGGGTCGCCCAGTTAGTGATGGTTTTACCCGTCCACTGGGGAGGTCCAGTTAAAGCCATTCTATGCCGATGAAGCTGCGTTAACTCGCCCGTACCTCGTTTTAGAAGACCGAAGGCTTCATATCGCTCAGGACAACCCCGAGTCCACCACTTAAGTTTTGATGTGAACTGTGCCGGAAAAACAGCAGAATTGTTTGGTGTTTTGATGTTCTGGTTTGGTAAACGTACTGCAAACGTTCCGTCACGGACGACGTCTGCGTGATTGACGAAAAACGTTGGAAACGGTTTCCAGGCTCAGCGAACAAACCAACAGCCAAACAGTGCGCTCAAGATACCCATGTTTTGCAGCATAACTAGGGTGGAATTCGGCAGGCAAAGTTTCAAGCGTGTGCGACTTCAACCGATCCCATGAACAATATCCATCCATTTTAAATATTTCATAAGTTACCGTTCCACGGAGACACTGTTACTTGAGCGTGGGCATGTGTAAGGCGGAATTACGTTTAGGACGCAGACAGAAAAAGGATGGGACGGTAGTGCCCCAAAATTTTTTCGTCCATGTTAAAGCTAAAAAACTTACAAGACAGCGGGTGTTCTTGATCAAAAAGATTCTACGAGTGGTCAGCCACCAGCTTCAAGGAATGGAAAAGCACAGTTTTCCTGAATACCATATTTTGTAACGGAAACGAGTTACATGATCTTTTTCTTACAATTGCGGAAATCAAAAAATGAAAAGTACGGCAAACTTAATATGCATGCACTAACAAAAATAGACGAAAACCAAAACAGTTAAATAGTTTAGCATCTCAAGTCTTCAAAGACTACGAATAACCGCTAGCCGCAGTGTCACCTAGATATTTTACGGAAACTGTTTTGGATACTGTTTTCTGGTCACAACTGCAGTTGTGTCTGTTTAAAGAAACGATAAAAGCTGTAGAGGATATAAAAAAGCTTCTAAACAATTTGGTGCGATGACTGCATCAGTAAAGCATACTTAAGTACCAGAAAAAACGGAGGACTAGAATAGATGTAGTTAACATCCAGATCATATGAGCAGTTGCACCGTACTATAAAGGCAGACTGTTTACGTACAAACAGAAAGAAAGCGGGCAATGCGTCACCTTGGAGCATTCTAGCGTTTATGGAAAGCAAAGAAAATCCTTGAATAATGAAAGCCATGAGCTCCTTTTGTTCTTACCGCACTAATTGCCACTGATAAACAAAATTAAACCAGTCTATTCGAACTACAAAAGATACTTGTGTAGTCAAATAATAGGGATGCTAGCAAAAGTTTAATACCATCCATCTTTGTGGCAGCGACAGCACTTGGTCAAACAATAACAAGTGTAGTTACTCGGAAAAACAAGACATTTTTATCAGTTGCAAGTGTTCTGAAGACACTTGTAGAGATGAAAGATACAAGCAGCTGCCGAACGTTGATAGAAACTCCTAAGACCTGGGGTTTCAAAATATTGTGGGTTCGGACGTGGTGTTCCAACTGCCTTTAGCGTAGTCTGATCGATCCGCGATGACTGGGATTTAAAGAACCTACTTTTTATGAGTAGTAAACGAATGCTGTGCTCCAGTGTGACAGGAAGCGTCTAAAATAAAAGTGCCAAGATAACATACAAATATCAATCCAACATTTCTCACTGCCGTCTTTATGGGTTGTCCGTTCTCCTGCCTCGAAAAAACCTAGGTAGCGCTGCTTCGCAGTGGCTCAGAGTGGCAGTAAGCGATGAGTATCCCATGTTCGTAGTGATACTTTTCAAGCAGCTAGTGTCATATAAGTGGTCAAGACAAAGAAACGTGAGTAGCTTGGTACTTCGCAGTCAGATGTAAACTGTCACCAACACTGAACAGGGCAGAACAAATAACAATAACATTACACATTTATTGTATAGTGGACAAACGTAGTGTGTCACACAGGAGAACAAGTAATAACCAAAGGAATGACCGCCCGGTAATAATTCTTACAGACTTCTCATCATCCGGACTCAGGTTTTGTGACGCCGTCGCAGTATCGAATCGCCACTGAGCTGTGTTTTCACAACATCCACCTCTCCTCCAAAGAGAAGCTACCGTTTGAGAGCCAACCCCTATAGGAAGGCTACTTTTGCAATATAAAATGTCTCCTAATTGCAAACGAACTTCTCACAACCAAATAGAAAGTAATGGAGATTTTATCATTATCTAAGTTGTTCCCAGAAGTAAACAGCAAACTGGTGTTGCCTGTCTACACTAGACTACACTTACCAACAGCTGCACTGCTTTGGTGCTGCCTTACCTTATCAAGTTGATCAGATCTGGTTCACTCGTTCCGTCCGGCATGTTACACAGCTGCAGTGAAGAACTTAGCTAATCGGAAAAAAAACTAAATTGGACTGAACAAATTGCTTTGTACCAAGTCTTCACATCAATATTCTCTTGTTTCATTTCATTTATGGCTGGGTAATTTGTTGCGGTGAGGCTACTAATTCCTTCGTGGGACCAAAGAATTTGCGGCTTCGCCTTTCTTAGAAACTCTGTAGGAGCTAAAATGCTTGCGGTTTATCTAACACAAAAGCTCCCATAATACCTGATGTAAACGAATGTTCTTCCTAAAGAACTGGCAGTATACAAGATCCATCTCATTTGCAATCATTAGAAGGACTTAACAATTGTCTACCATCGGAGTTCATAAAGTGCCCAGAAAACTGCACTGGTGGTCACAAAAACTACCGCCACCATCAACAGAAAATGACTTTTACATGAAGGTGAAAGGCAAAAGTACGAAACTTTGTATTGACCCCTTCGGCTTATCGATACTCTTCAGCTTAATGCACAAGTGTAGATGTCTATGTTTCAACGTCTGATACCAGAATATGTCGCATCAGTGCCACTGTCAAAAAGTTTCCCAAAGGGCCACTGGCTTTGGTGAAAGGTTTTCTCTGGAGAGCGTGTTTTATAAGCGCAACTTTTGTTTTCTTAGTTTGATAAACATATTCCACGTCTAAAAGTTTTATAAATGTCGGAATGGGACTGATGTACCTGAAGAGAGTTACAGTCGTTGTATGACGCTCTAATATCGATAGATATCCGAGAGAAGAACGTTTAAATCTGTGTGGCGGCATCATTCACTTGGTTTCTTTTGTATACTTGGGATTCATCAGACTAATTATTGTTCCGATTTAGCAGCCAGTGATCACAAGCACGGTCTAACCGGTCATATGCGAAGCAACCGCCAGTTGGTACATGAACCGGTAAATGGAATACAGGTGATAATTGATCCCGATCGGTCATCTCTATCCACACAATATGAAACACACAGCTGACACTTGACGTTGTAGGTAATAAGGAACTAGTCTCTTGATACAGATCTGTTAGCCGTACTTCGGGTCTCCATGCGGCATGTTCATATACGTCCTCAACTGCATAGGACAAATTGTAATCATTATCTGGGTCAGATTCGAGCAGGAAATTTGTGGTTTACCTGCTATTCACAACCGTCTGGCGGATCAACGAATGTTTACGTCAGCTCAGTTTTGAGTTTCAGTCGGTAGTGAAAATGCAGTTAGGATAAAACCTGCAGTCTCTCGCAGATGGGTTGTAATGTAAGTTAGTTTATCTTTAAACCAATCTGAAGTGAATGGAATAACAAAGAAAAATGGCCTCCCAAAAACTTTATGGGTAAACTCAGATACTAAATGGTGATGTAACACAACGCCACCTGAAAGCGGAACTCTCAGAGATTTTAAATATCATGCCGTCAAATACTTATGACCTGAAGAACATGACAGTAAATTTATTGTTTTTGGAATGCAAATACCTAGACCAATGGAAGAAAGCAACACGTTTTTTTCATAGCATGCGAGTAACTATTGATTCAGGAGGAAATAGCCTAAAACCTGAATACTCTCATTTGCACACCACATTGTTTTATTGGAGACTATGCTGAATCCCGGCTGAATCACTTGGCTTTTATTATACGCTTTAAGCGGATATGCTACACAAAGGCCGCCTTATGTTTCATTTGGCATGGTATTCGAGGTGTCGTATATTTTCCTGAAGGATACTACTCACAAGGTTGTTGAAAAATCTTGGACAACTCACTACCGATTTTGCCTTTTTTGGAGCTCATTAAGCAGGCGCACTCCCCGGGTTTCTGTTGACTGTATATCCTACTTGAACCTGAAGTATACCAAGTTTGCGAAATACACTCACTTGCAAACCAATTTGGTTTCCACGGAAGACGCAACTTTTACAGCACATCCATTTGAATGATATCGTCAAAGCGAAGAATTTATCTGGGATTCAGGTTGGTCTTCTATGAAAACCAAATTGGTTTACAAATGAGAGTAATCTGCAAACCGTACAATTTGGCTTAAAAATGGACATAGGGTTGACAGAACCTACGGGACTGCGTTTACCTGATGAACACCAAGAAATGCAAAACCGTCCAAAAGAGTTTGCAGCAAACTTGAAAGTGGTTTCCTTCAGCTTAAAGGCTGGTTTCTTGCGTTCCCTCACTAAGGCTCCCGGAGCCCCCATTTATAGTGATTCATCTCAAAATTCAATTATAATGAGCTTTAATACTCACGGAAGAAATTCATCATGAAGATGAGGCGTTCACTAATAAACTATTATTTACATCGGCATTTCCGAGTCTTTTTTGCTGAAGATACTGCCACCTCTCGAAGATGCATATATAGTTTCCGTAAGCTCAGGCATCAGGACAGTCGAAGCGGATACTAAGGTTTTGTTGGACCGAGGACGGTACATTAACCAATTTTTAGTCGTTCATCGAGTTACGAAAAAAAAGTAGTGTACCTTCATTTGGCTGAGTGCTCTGAACCGGTCTATTCTCTTTCATCTCCAATCCAACAACTCATTCCACGATTAAGAATTCAGGCGAGGATTTTCCGGATAAGTTGACGGATACCTGCGTAGAAGCCACATTGACTGAATGTGGCGTTCTTGACGATATTGGCACAGGCGTTTCCAGATGGCCGGTGGCATAATTCCACACGGCCAAGTATTTGATTCTGTTCGCTTAACAGTCCGACGATAAGACTTATGCAGCACGTCCTCGCAATACGAATGATCACCAAGGTCACGAAAGCGGCGATGTGAGCAAACTGCTGTATAAAAGTGAAGCCAAGATTTACCCTCATTACGCATAAACAACGATTCCGCATCCGAAGACAGGCAATCGAGAGGCCTGGAGAGGGACGCCAAATTCGTGCGTAAGTCCGACAAGCAAGAGGTTGAAGAGATTATCCGAACCAACATCATACGTCCCAAGGCACGAAGCAGCTTATAAAGCTCCGAGTTGTCTGCCAAACTCTCAAGGAAGTCAATGAAGCAGTTGAACCAGGGCGATGAATTGCTGTGGTATCCAGCTCATAAGCAATCAGTGCAGTATTCGATCGTTTCTTTGATCAACCCTTGCTTTACTGAGAAGTTGAAGATCCGGATACAAATATCCACGTTTTTTGGATCGTTTAACAGCTGTACCTTGATAATGTCCAGTGTGTCACATGAAAATTCTTCTGCGGTCTATCATGAGAGGTGAGATTCTGCTCCACACTGAAGTATATCATCGTCCGATTGTTCACACGCATTCATACCAACAGAATTCCAGTTGTGTGTGGATCTAAATTCGCTCGTCTCAAACGGATGATCACTCGCTTCATTAACCCAGGCAAGTAGGTTGACTGCATCGGCCGACTCCTAATTTACTTAAAGAATACGCTCCAAGTAACCTTTCGCAACGTTGTACCCTTTCACATCAGTGTACAGACTAGCGATTTTCAAGCCTAGGGCTTTTCGTTCATCAGCTGAGCTGCATCTCGCTCAACCTCACGCTTATTTTTCAACATGATAACTTTGAGCCGACAGAGGAGAATATTGGGAATTAAAATTCACCAGCGTTGTACTCTGTTTTTTGGGAAAGAGGACACAACCCACTCTTCGACTTTACTTTACTGCGTAGGAATTTCAGGAGCACAACACTTTGATTAGTAAACACTTATTATTCACCCAGGAACCAACTGGTCAACAGTGCAATGCCAGTAAAAGATGAATCACTACGCGTGTGTGTATCTAGCAGCCGGGGTTAGAATAGAGTCGAAATTGTATGCACCATCATGGCACATCCGTTTGTTGGGGAAATACGCACCTGTCTGAAGTACAGGTAGTCAACTCAATGTCTTCAGGTGATTGTGTGGTAAACAGAAGCGTCATAAACCGAATATTTCAATTTCCGACTTCTCAGAAACCAAAAAAATATACGCCGCCTATAAACTTCATTCATCATGTATACTGAGTTCAGTAAAAAAGTTTACCCAACACCTTGAGTGAAGAAGTAATTCACGCTATCTTTTATCCTCATAAAAGCTTGCTTTACCAGCTGACAATGATGTATATCGTTGTGGCATGAAGCGTCACATCTGCAGTCTACTGTCTTCAATCCTCGGTTCGAACACTGTTCTGTGGTTTTGCGAAGATTCTGTGACTGAGGAATCGAATTTTATCCACAGACATTCTGAATGTGTTGTTTTACTCTCCTTACAGACTGACTGTGCTGCTGCACAAGTTTATTCTTCTGTTTCTGCCAGCATTCTAACAATTCTATAAGCGCAGATTTTGTCACTTCTCAACCCGTATAGCGAAAAAAGCACGGAATCGCTTGTAAACGTCTTACTTACACTGCCGAGAAATTAAGATCGATTGAGAAAACAAAAGCGAGCGATGAAAAATCACCCATCTAAAAACTGTTTAGGTTGGTTGATACTTGTCTGACTCAACCGTGCAACAAGGTTACAAAATTAATGGAAGCAGATGTGCATATTTAACTGCCCAGGTTTTAGTAAAGACAAAATTTCTGGTGCCCATCGTTCTACCAGTTATTTCTTCCTCATCAAGAACTAGGTCTCACTGGTTTATCGTTTCTGTTGTAAAACAATAAGTTATTCTTAATGCCGTTATCCACTAATAAGTTATCCTGTTCGACTGGTGGCTAGATAAATATAAGTGCCTTATTATAAAAAAACATCTTCCGTTAACACAGGTTTCGAACATCAAAAGCAATAAACTGAAATATATCCCCTGGGATTTTGTGGACACCCTTGAATCTGGGTTAATACATGGTGGTCACAATATCATGCAAACTCGTACATGGATTCCCTGATCACGGGCGTGGCTACCTTCCGTCAGAATGTGCAAAATGAAGCATTCCTTGCAGCAGCATTTTGATTAGTGATTTCACACAAAAGTATGAATAATTTATTTGCTTTGTAAACCTGCTAAACAAACCGGACCCTACAGTGAATTTTGGTGGGATTAAAAGCGGTAGAACATAAAGAAATTATGTAATTCTGTTGGGTGAACTAATTTCGCACCCTTGTATTTTTTTGCTTTTTTTATTTTATAATTTTTGACTGACTTAGTAAATGGTGGTCTAGTGTGGGCAACAATAGGAATGATGAGTTATCTTGTAGAAAAAATGAGAATTGAAACTCAAGTAAGATGGGAAATACAGCTTACATTATACATTTTAGATTACATTCTACATAAAGAATATTTATTTGTAAAAAATCACTTCCAGCGATTATTGTACGTTGTATAAAAGAGTTCCAAGTTCCACGAGGCTATTCTATGCAGACGGTCAAAGATCTTGGTCACTTTTAGGTGAGGCTTTTGGACTATATCCTCTTTTTTGCCCAAGCAACCTCGCTTGCCCTGGTTTTCTGGTGACCCCTTTGCCC
>SJOL01007044.1:1021513-1062410 GCA_004794785.1 Opisthorchis felineus
AGGCTATTCTATGCAGACGGTCAAAGATCTTGGTCACTTTTAGGTGAGACTTTTGGACTATATCCTCTTTTTTGCCCAAGTAACCTCGCTTGCCCTGGTTTTCTGGTGACCCCTTTGCCTGTGTAAAAGAATCATCCAGTCAAATAGAAAAATCTCAGGAAAGGCTTACAAATGCTTACAAATCGGTAGTTCTTTATATTTTTTTCTTCTCCACCTGGACTCATCAAAGCGACGTTGGTTAGAAAAGTTTTGTCTCTGATTTATCTGCGTTCTTCACACTACGTAAACATTCATCTCTTGATAATTATCACATCCTACGGATAAATATTAGCAAATTAGACTCACAATCTAACACGCTGGAACTGAGTTGACTATGAGGATTTTACCAGCCGCCGGTTGGTTCAAAGGCCAATACTTACTTGCGCCAGGCATCTCTTTGAAAAGTCCAACTATTTTCCTTTACCACTGACGGATAGCCTCCAACTTAGGCTGGGTCTTTACGTGCACGATTCATTCGTCGGGAATGCTTTACCTTGTGTTTCGAACCCGCCATCTATAGTCTATCACATAAAAACAGTTCGCTATGCTTGCACCCCCGCCTGTTATATTTGTTTCATCCAGTGATCGTGCACCTTCATGTACAAGTTGCTGGCAACGGGACAGTCTCAGCGTGCATACGACCTCATTATCAAGCGGCTTTAGCAATGAAGCCAGTTCAGTGGTCAAGAGGAATGGTTGTATTTGTTGTTGGTTGTTTCGCTAGGGAAGCGTTTTTAGGCCTTGGCGAACAAACTAATGACACATTTGCTCGGTTTTATATATAATCTGACAACTAGTATTTCTGCCTACCGTACAGGCTTACTGAAGTTGAAGGCATAAGTTGTTCTATAGCAAGGCGCATTACATTAACCTGCATTCTGTCACTTATAACCCCTACAAAGTAGCCAGTTTTGTTGTATGATTGATCTATAGGTATATGCTAATCTGCCCATTGCTACATCAAGTTCAACCAGACGTTCAACTTTGGCGACATCCAAGGAAAGTTTGCGGAATGGTCAGCAAATCCACGTATGTGTATCAATACGTGTACGTATCAATCGAACATGGCATTTTCAGCTGTTGTTGGAGATCGTCAAATGGACACCGGAGATCAGTCGCCTAACCCATTTGTCTGATCGTTACACACTATTAAACTTGGGTCGACAAAGCTGCTAAACAAGTTGTGCAGATGTTTCTTTCAAATTTTATGCGCTGCTTGAACTGACCATCGGCTTCGTATCAAAACCTCGCCGAGCTAAGAGATGTGATTTCGTTGGCTGAAAACCCCATTGGGATCGACTGTTTCAGTTATTTAACTGAATCGGAATAAACGGCACTTAGTGTGAGATCAACGCAAAGGGATAGTAATTTTTAGACGAATGATATCAAACTGCCATAACTCCAAAACACCTCAAAATTATTGTATGCCTGTTAGGAAGCTTCCGATAGGAACTTTGAACAGAATCCAGAATAGCTGTACATCTTTACAAACAAACCGCATGGTGTTAAACCCGAATGAATTAAATATGAGATGGGACATCATGGGTTTCCTTACTCAAGACCTCACATCTCCCTCGTCATCGTCCCCGTCTTCATCACCATTAGAATAGCCACAATCAACATTATCCACGTAGCCTGGGCCACCCAAAATCAGAGAGCTCAAGTTCTCTTGGTTGAATTTTTGAACGGATTCAGCCGAAACCTCTTCATCTTCGAGATTATTCGCACGGCAGCTCGGAAATTTGACTTCTTGTTTGATAACGCGCATAAATCACTTTCGCTTTAGACCTTTTCGGTTTTTCTCCTCTTACCTATTAACTGCAAACGAATGAACTACTTGTAGACACGGTTAAGAATTACACAATAACCTTAGTCGAGTGCACCCTGCCATACTTCAAAAGCCGTGTTAGGGTCAAATTCAGTCTTTTTAAAGTGGACGAGTAAAACCCATGACCAGATACCAAACCGATTTTTTATCAAATATACAACCCACGTACAGGTGAATATGTGCAAATGTTTCATAGTTGTGAAATTTTCGCAACTGCCAATATATGTAAAAACTTTCAACCTTAAGGAACCTGTTCAGAGACTAAATGCCCTAAAGAAAAACAACGTACCTTGCTGACGCAAAGCTCACGTCAAATGTGCCATTGTTCCGCTTAAATGGCAGCGCCTGTCCTTCTGTTAATCTTCAAAAATGACGTCGAAGCTTTTGCTTGTTCCCGAAAGAGGCCGGGAACGAGTTTACGACCGATACTTCTGTAATACCCACGTTCATTTGTAGCATTGTCTTGCAGTTACATTCCAATACCGACTTACCCCAGTCGTAAAAGACGACCAACTTTGCCCAGATGGGCGTCAGTAGGTTGAATAGCGTCAGCCTTTAACATCTCCTCAACGAAGCCGTTAGAACCGAAATTGCACTGGTATGACAATGTGGCGTCAAAAATGTTACCACCGAACAGCTGTCCTTTAAGTAAATTTGCTATAATTCAGGACAATTCCAAAACTAACAACAACCTGGTTGATCCTGCTGCGTAAAAAATTGACCATTAAAATAACTGACTGCGAATCTCACCCAGCGGATGAAGTCCGGTTTGCTTAGTAATTCAATTGTTCTATTGTAAGAACAATTTGATTGTTTTCCAGGAGTCGACAAATCAATTTAGGTGTAACAGCCCCCATTAGATGAGCATGCCTGACTCCTCAGACAAGGTACCTGGTGAAATCCTTAAACGTTTCGCAAATAAATCAGACAAGAAAAATTACAGCTGGGTAGAAATTCATGCAAAATCATTGAAAAGCCAGTATGGCACGACCAAAATGTGAAAATACGTTTTTTTCTGTAACTTGCTATTGAGACTTTGGCCTTTTTATCTGCACGATGGGTAGCCTCTGTGTTTAGGTTTCTTTAATACTACTGAAAGATTTCGATTTTAACTTCACGTAGTCTTATATAACAACTCTTTTGGAAAATTTAAAAACCCTCCTTCTTTTTTTATCTTTTATCGATATCCTGCACAATATAACAATGGAACGCTGGTCACATTTACAAAACTAGAACGTTGCAGAGAGGCCGGAAGCTTCGGTTACCAAGTGACCATCAAGTTCAATCATCCGTGCGATAAGAGAACTTTAAAAGTGAAAAATGCCGTTTACAGGACAACTGTGAGAAAGAGCGGTGTTTTAGGACTACAAATTGTATGGATATCATTGGCTGTTGATCAGGTGGTTGTTGATTTGTTCGCCGAGCTTGGCAACAGAGTTGCAAATGTTTCGACACCATACAATTAGATCGGTGGACATTATCTGGTAGTTCCTGTTAAATTTAACAGATGTGAACTGCTTAAACAGTTCCGAAAACACTTGGAGTCGATTTGCTCAGTGTTCAAAACACTTAACACTACAGAGTAAAAAACGATCTTTTCAAAGGAACACAATTATTTGGTCAGTACCGATCTTCACACCACTTGAACCAGTATAGTTATTAGCGCAGTCCCATGCATGAACTACTGAAACAATTATAAAAATTGTGGACAAGGACTGAGTATGCAAATCTAAACCTTCATAATAAGACTCAAGTTGGTGTCTTATCAACAACTAGGAGGTCGTAGTCACGTATCTATCTGAACGACTCGTGAATGACCACCGTGATAGTTGGCAACCTCCTTTCTGTTTCTTATGGCGTGAGCCTGCTTAACTGTTTCACAATACAAAAACTGCAAAAAAAACTCCGTCTAATAATATACCTCTACTTGATTAGCTGGATTCTTCTATGCTTGTAGAGCCCCGTTTGCCTGAAAGATGGTTTCCATAGTAAACTAGTAAGATTCATACAATGGTGTCTGCTAACGTACAGTTGTGCGGAAGCAATTAGTTGTCTGACGTCTTCACTCCTCTGCAACACACCTGTCACACGTTAACTCGCTTAATGCCAGTAAAACATGTCGATTTTTAAGCAAAATTCCTGTGTGAAAATCGTGCGCACAGAAATTTCATACTGCATTTCCATGGAAAGTCCAGCAGGAATTCCAGTGGCTCGAGCTAAGTTACACGATAATGAGTGAACTGTTTACAAAACAGTGAAAATTACCTAAGACCCTATTTGCTGTCTTATTTATCTCTCAGTTTAATGGCAAACAAACATAACATTTACTGTTCGACCTCCAGAAATCCCCTCAGTAAATTCCAATTATTCATTTGGGAAGTGAAAAACCGGTTTTGCAGTGTGCCAGAAAAATAATCTGGCGCTTCAAAAGGCAGCTCTGATAATCTAATCATTCAGCCTCCTTTGCGTGCTGAACACAGCTGAAAACTGACCCTGTTGTCGACAAACTTTCCATGCATAGAAAGTCACCTGCCAGGGGACAAGCAACCGCCTTTTTTGACCCGTAAAAAGCCTGTAATGAATCACTTTCTGGGGATCGTCACTCACAGACCCTAAAGCAATTCATCGGAAGGAAGAAGATAAATTTGGTACATGTGCTTGTACAAAAGGGCCCGAAAAATTGCCTAACGGTTCTAAAGGTTAACCCCATACTCACGACCAGCGTATGTGATTTTGTTGGTCATAATGACCGTATGGATCTGAGTCGAGTTCTGCGGCCAGTATACAGTGGCATCATAGGTGATCAGCGATTATGTTGGGAAAACCGTCACTTCATGTGATTGACAACAAATGCTAGACAGTGGTTTCACAGTCGGTAAGTAAATGCCCCAGAACTGCCTACAGAAATTCAGGAACTTTGCGTGGCAAGGAGGGCTTGGCTCTTTGGGAGGGAGCTTGTCTTCAAGGGACTTTTGCCAAGGTGGCAATTAACACTTATTTTCCGTAGCCCATTGAGAAGATGTCTATTCTACCTTCAAGTGCATTACACCACAGCGGCTGATAGCCGAGGCGGTGGAAATTATCAAGCATCATAGCGTGAATAGAATTGAGGGTGTGGAACTGGCGAGCGTATGGAAAGCGGTCTTAGATAAGCCGAGTTGACACGTGGCAGTGTGGTTGTCAATTCACGTAGAATCATTAGCAAAAACAGGGGGGTGGAAATCCCAACCCGACCAAAGTTCACAGAATCCCTCTTACACAACTATCGTAGCACTAGCCCATCCACACAGACGGACAGAAAGTGCAAACGAAGTTCAAGAGGGACCATTAAGTGAACCGAACCAGAACAACTACACCCTAGGCTGGACCCAAATCCAATTAGGTCCAACACTTGGTCACCCACCCTAACACACAAAATCCTTCGGCCGACACCCAACAGAGATTTAGCTTGACTTAGATGATTGGTTCTCCTTCCGCCTTAAATCTCGACCAACCTCGTAACCTAGTCACTTGGCCTGACGAAGCTTTTGTGTCAAAAGCGAAACGTTGCCCAGCAATAAATCTACCGATTGTTACCAAACTTTTCCGAAAACGATGATTACTCAATCGGTTTCAAGCGTTTTTCACCTGGTTGAACATACCTACGGACTTCATGTTCGAAAAATGTCAAGTGAGTACGTTCGATTGGCGGGACTGGAGGCAAAATGGGAGAACCATCGTGTATTCAACATTAGATGCTTAAAGCACAATATTATTCCACCATCCCTGATTGTGAAGCCACCGGACACGTCAGTTGCTTCCGCAAAAATTGCTTTGTCAGCGGCCAAGTCATTCCTCAAACAGAGGATTTACCTAACCACCCAGAGATTAACCGAACTACGCCGCCACGCCAGTCAACTCAGCCAAGATCTTCAGACCGCAATCTCACCCGCCAACTTCCAGATGCTCAACACCAAAGCAACAGAAGTGAAGCTTACGCAGGGCCAGCAATGCAAGGATAGGCAGATACGTAAGTTCGACCAACTGTTTTCCATGACTCAGGGCTCTAGAAAGGTCACAGAAAGGACGAAACCATCCACCAATTACTGTAGTGTAGTTAACTTGTCAGATAGACCACTGAGTGAAGACGAACGCTGTCTGTTAGAAAAGGGACTAAACTTCGCAGTGAGCAAAAAAGTAATAAGAGCGGAGGAAATAATTCCTAGTGTAGAGTCGGTGTTTCAAAAGCTTCCTTCAGCGGAAGCTGAGAAGCTACGAGTACAATTGGTCACGGTCCTAAAATCCCAACAGCCGGGAGCTCCGAATATTGCACCATCAGAGAGGAGAGCGTTGAACACACTGAGACAGGTAGATAGTATTGTCATTACCAAGGCCGATAAAGGTAAAGCCACAGTAGTAATGAACAAGAGCGACTATCTTCAAAAGGTTAGGCAACACCTCGCCGATGGACCCTATCGACAAATTACCAGTAGCAGTATTACTTCAATAATGAATAAGAATAAGGTCGAAGTTGGTAGATATTTAAGATCGGTAATAAACCATTTAGGGCAAGGTAAGTGGTATCGGCTGTATCCAAAAAGTGCGATTCAACCACGACTTTACGGACTGCCAAAAATCCACAAGGCAGATGTCCCGATAAGGCCAATAGTGGATGGTATAGGCTCGCCACCACATGAGCTGGCCAGATTCTTAGCTGGTATACTAAAACCGCTCACGGGGAAATCAAGCACCTTCATTAGGAATTCGTACGACTTCGCCAATAAAGTCGCAGGGCTTCCCTTGGAGATGGACGAAGTCCTCGTGAGTTTTGACGTAGTCTCAATGTACACAAACATACCTAGGGCAGATGCTCTGGAGGTAACCAAGAGGTTGTTACTGGTAGACACGACACTTGGGGAACGGACACAGCTCTCGGTGGATGAAATAGTTGAGGGCATAAGAGTGTGTTTGAATCTCGATCAGTTTGTTTTTGACACAACCGTTTACACACAAGAACAAGGTCTTGCAATGGGATCTCCAATATCCCCAGTTTTAGCTAATATTTATATGGAGGACTTCGAACAAATAGCCTTGGCCGGATTTCATTGTCCACCGAAAGTATTTTGGCGTTATGTTGACGATACGTTTGTTGTAATCAAACGAGATAACGTGAACAGCTTCCACGACTATCTCAATAGTTTAAGTCCACACATCAAGTTTAGCATGGAGATAGAGTCCACCTCGGGCACATTACCCTTCCTGGACTGTATAGCACATAAGAGTGGGGGGAAATTAAAAACTACGGTGTACGAGAAACCAACAGACACAGGAAACGTTTTAAACTACTCATCAGCACACCCAAAGTCCGTGTACGCCAGTATTGTCTCATCGATGTTTCGTCGAGTCAAAGCGCTGTGCACAGAAGAGATCGACCGAACGGCAGCTCAAATCGAGATTGCCAACAGACTTCAAGAAATAGGATACCCAGTGAGTTTGATTAGGCGTCAACTAAGAAAGATATTGGCTCCGGTATCTAGACCCAGTAAGGAATGGATTGGCACAGCAGTCATTCCATATAAAGCAGGAACTTCGGAGGTTATTCGAAGAATATTGAACTTGGCCAACATTAGAGTAGCTTTCCAGAAGGGAAGAACGCTACGCTCAGTTTTGGTGCAATTGAAAGATCCCCTCCCGGTTGAAAGGACTAGGGACTGTGTGTATAAAATTAATTGCAACGATTGCACTAAGGTTTACATAGGACAAACTGCCAGGGAATTGCACACCAGAATTGGTGAGCATAAAAGGAGAATAAACAAACCACCAAGGAATGCGGTAGAATACCAAACGCTGGTCAAAGACTCAGCGATGGCGGTACATGCCTTAGACACGGGACATAGTATAGATTTGGATAATGTGGAAGTTTTAAGACGGGGACTGCGATTCACACCACAGCGGCTGATAGCCGAAGCGGTGGAAATCACCAAGCATCATAGCGTGAACAGAATCGAGGGTGTGGAACTGGCGAGCGTATGGAAAGCGGTCTTAGATAAGCCGAGTTGACACGTGACTGTGTGGTTGTCAATTCACTTAGAATCATTAGCAAAAACAGGGGGTGGAAATCCCAACCCGACCAAAGTTCACAGGATCCCTCTTACACAACTGTCGTAGCAGTAGCTCATCCACACTGACGGACAGAAAGTGCAAACGACGTTCAAGAGAGCTCATCAGGTGAACCGAACCAGAAGAACTAGATCCTAAGGTGGACCCAAATCCATTTAGGTTTTCCCATCGGCCCAACACTTGGTCACCCACCCGAACCCACAAACAATCCTTCGACCGACACCCAACAGATATTTAGCTTGACTTAGCTGATTGGTTCTCCTTCCGCCTTAAATCTCGACCAACCTCGTAACCTAGTCACTTGGCCTAACGAAGCTTTTGTGTCAAAAGCGAAACGTTGCCCAGCAATAAATCTACCGATTGTTACCAAACTTTTCCGAAAAGCATCGCATAAGGTTTTTTCGCCTGTATTTGGGACAATGACGGTTAGAAGGACGTCATTATGAATCGATGCTCCAGCAGCATCCTGTTTATTAAAATCTGTGGGCATACCCCAGTAAAATTCACTGTAGCTTTCTTTATCCTTGGCGTTCTTCACTTTCGTTTAATAGCGATGCATCCGCACAAACAATTTCTCATGCAATAAAGGTACTTTTGAACCCTCATCTCAATTCCCTGGGCAACTGGAAATTAAGAGACCTATGGAATTAAATGGGATAATGATTGAAATTCTAACACTCCATTTGGAAATGCGCTAAAAATGCACATGACTTCATTGGTCAAAGGTCAGAAGTTTATTGTTTTATTCACATACGATAATGGCTTACAGTTTCAGTGGGCAATTTTTAGAATTGTTTTTATAACACGGAGCGCAAATACCGTTTTTCACAGCGGCCTCCCAATTCCTCTCTGTTTAGACCCTCATTAGTCAATCACTGAGGTCTACTCGCGTACTTTTGTGGAATTTCTGTGTCTACGGATGTCATTTGTTTGTTTGAATGTGGGATGGTGGTTTGTGTTGTTATTTTGAAAAGCCGCACTGTGAAAGACAATATTTTGCACCCGTTGGATTAGGAACAAATAAGTCTACTGATAGACCGGTGACTTGTCAAATCTGCCATGTCAGCTATCTGTAACCAGTGTATGTTTTATCAGGTGTATAGACCTGGTAATCCAGTAGTCTCGGTCGACGTTTCCGCGGATGTACGTTGACGGACGCTCTATCCACAAATATCCGATGAATGTGAAACCTCACCCTAAACAGGTGACTACTCACTATCTTACCACCCCAACTATTTCTTCTTTAATACTCAAGTTACAAACATGACAAGAGTTGTTCAATTCTTCTGACACCACATTTCCGTTCCGTTAGGAATTTCACACTCTGTGTGGGACAAAGAGTCTTTCATTTACTTCCTGCCGGTTTTCCGAGAGAACTAAAACGATCCAAACCAAACCATTGTCACTTTGTGTTTATTTTTCTGTTCAGTATGGCTGACCAAATCAACTTTCCAATATCTGTGGGCACAAAGCGTGTGCTCTCAAGTAGCTTAATCACTGTGGCTCGTGTTTCACAGTAAAAAGTGATTGTGGCCGCAAAAATCAATGCAAAGCTTAAAGTTTTGACAAAATGATCATCTATTTATGAGTAACTAGCTGAACATATTGCAAAGAACACCTTTACTCGATCATCTATATGGTCGGAAGTATTGGTTCTCATTACCTTGCTTATATTTAGTCATCATCTTGATAGTGTTCACGTGCTATAAATTTTCCTCATCAGTCAGTCTTCATTTTTCACTTCCCCTTGTTCAAGGTCCATGTGTCTGTTCAAGAAAGCCGGGAATTCGTCATTACACGATTGGTTGCTCTGGATAAAGACAGCGGTCCAAACGGACAGGTTCAGTATCGTATAGCACGGGCCAATGCGTCTCATGGATTACAAATTCGTCGGACAACTGGGGAGCTTTATGTCGAAAAAGATATGACAAATAACAATAAGGTACGTAGGTGTTTTATCACGTTCTTTAGAAGTTAAGTCTGCAGACAGTCTTCCAGGAAGGTATATAGATAATTGTACCAGAGCATTGTTTGGGAACAACTTGGTGGGTAACCCTAAGCGGAATCTGAGTGCTTATCACGTCATAGATTACAAATTAGTGCACCCAGTGGTTCCCATATGAGTACGCAGCAAAAACCAACGCTAATGATGAAGAAAAATAAAAGTCTGCCACACAGATAAGCCTAAGAAGGCATCGTTTTCCGTTGAATCATTTCATGGGAATAATCATGCGGTCGGAACCTCTCATTTGGAGCCGTTTTCAGTAAAATATGCCTTCTTGGGATGGACTGTGGACAGTTGTTGTCTACCGCAGACCAGCCAACCATGCACAGTTTTCTTTGAACTCCACAGAAGCAGTTTGTTCTTCATCGCCTCTTGTTGATTATGCTATGAAATAAATAATTCACAAGGTCTCAGGAGAGTTCCAGTTTCAAATCTAATTTGCCAGTGAATATACTTATTGTTGAACTTGCGTCCATCTAATAATAAACAACTAAGGGAGAGAGTTTATCATCTTTCATCTAGTCAACACACCTATATTGTGTTTCTTAGAACTGTGTCGAACAGGGCTGAATATGATAAACTTGCTGCTTGGCTTCAAAGTGTTTATTTCGTCAGAATGTCTCAGTGAATTGTGACAACTATGTTGTCTATGCCACTGTGATGCTGAAACGTCTACGAGAACCGCGCAGGAGATGCTTGTATGAACAAGAGCATGAATGTTGAGTCATATGAAGGGAACAATGCGACAGTGCATAACTAGCACGATGACTGTATGAAAGCTAGTTTGTAGCATTTGACAGACGACAACAAAAATGAACACACATATTAACTACTCGAAGAATGGATGGAATTAGCCAGCTCCTAAAAGACGATTGATCAAGTTTGTGTTTAATGTACTTCCAAAATGCCCAAACTACCATATGATTGATACTACAAGCCGTTGTTGGTTACACAAAAAGGATGGCATGTGGCCAGTAAATGAATTCGGTCTATGTTCAACTCTGGTTGTCTCTTCAATAAACTCTAGGCAACTAGAAAAACCTCGAATTCTTTTGGTCCAGGTGTCACAACATAGACACTCAATTTAGCCTACCGACAAGCCTCCATGAGTGCCTATTTAGGAACGTGTTACCACCCAGTACCAGTCATAGACTGGCATTAGACCATCCACATGTCTGGGCCCTAGCAAGAAATTATGGCAGACGAATGCTAAAATTAATGATAACAGACACCTACAATTGTCTCAAGACAATGCGAAAGAGTAATCACTTAGGACAATACAAGTAACTTCCCTGCAACTGGTCCACAACATTTGGCAGAATTTGAAGCAGCAATTGGACGCAGTGAAAACAATGCAACGGTCAAACGCAGAGCAGCCCTGTAAACCAAACCGCGCAAACTCACGAGAAAAACGGATCCAACAATTGCTATGGCTGGATCAAAAATTGTCCTAGACGCCAACTCAGCACAGCTGAAAAAAATTCTGATCAGAGGATTCAACTTCAGCATCGAGCACGCATCCCACAAAAGTGACCTAACCAGCTTACAACATGCCTTGAAAACTAACGAGGACGTACAACAGCAGGCCATAAAATAAATGTACCAGCGATCACAATCAATAGACATCTAACTGGTTTCCAGACAAGAACGAGACGTGCTCAGAAATCTAGTTTATTTTATTCGTCAATAGGGATTTCGTCCCGTCAGTGAAGCCAGTCCACGCTGAAAAGCCAAGAAGCACTGTACAGCTGCTTTGTCCTTGTTGGGAACCATCAACTGTGCGTATCTCACGAAACTCAGATATGCGCACCGCTGATGATTCTAAGAAAATGTTATACAGTGCGTCTCGGCTTTTCAGAATAAATTAGCTTTACTGACAGGACAAAATCTCGGTTGAAAATTATCGAAACTTCTCATCACTACCAGCGAAACAATCAGAATACTATCAGAATACAAAGGACGCATTACAGCGGTAATGAACATCAAGATTACATTAAAAAGGTCAAACAATTCTTAAGTGACCAATCAATCACAAAACAACTTCATACTTCATCCGTGGAACCAACAGGAAACTACAAGCCACACACGAAATAAAGAGCAGGGAACTGTGAAGAATGAAAGTTAATGAAAACAGCATTGCGAAGTTCTACGGACTACCGAAAGTATGCAAAGAAGCGACTCCACTTTAAGTAGTTATTTCACTTCCGAGGACAACTAAACAAAAGGCCCATAGCACTTAATTTCCGGATCCTAAAAAGACCAGCAATGCTGACCAATTTCTAAGCAAACTGCGAAACGTCACTATAAGAGACGAAAAAACCGCAGTTGCGCTTGTCGTCACATCACTATTCACTTCAGTCAACCTCAACCGCACCGTAGCAACAATAACGGATTGATTCGGAATAACTAAGGCACAACGGGAACGAAGAAAACCGAAATTCTATGCAAGCTGTTGAACTTTTTATGGTTACATACTTTAGATTTATGAACAAACATACCAACAGCTGAAAGGGATCTCAACAGGACCTCCAACAGCAGAAATTATCACTCAAGCGGTAATGTAGAAATTAGGGTCCACGATCAGCTATCAACATTTTCGTCATCATGAAACGAGATTCAGTACACAATGCACATGAATTGCTTAAGGCTACGTTTGAGTATATCAGGTTTACCGTCGAACTGGAAGGGAACAACTGACGACCATTCTTGAATGTTTTAGTGGACACTAAGGTGGATTGGACTCCCAAAGCCTACGTATACTGGAAAGGAACACAAACGAATCAAAACAGTCAAATACGATAGCAGCCACCCGATGAATCACAAGAACAACTACATTCAACCCCTGTTCAAGAGGACGGAGACACATTGCAGCACCACAGAACTCAGAGAGAAGGAAGAAAACCATTTATTCAGAATAGTTCAGAACACTGTATACCCAGCAACAGCAAGATCAAGCAACAACAAGAAGAGTTCTATCTGAAATCAAAAATGTATCCTCGTTCACAGCCAGATTTTCAGGTCAAATAGAAATCCTCGTAACCCACCAAATGAATGTGGCTTTGCGGAAACTGCTCTCATGACCGAATGACAAAAACAAAAATAATAGGTCAACTGCAGCCACTGCAATAAGTTCTGTGCTGGATAAATGGGGAAGAAGCCGCGGATACGAATAAACGGACGCAATGCAGTCATCAGAAGACATGCCCTCTATTCTTGAACTCCATAGTGACGACCAAGAGGGTCACAAATTCAATCTTGAAAACGTAAAAATCTTGGCATATGGAGACACGAGACAATGAAGAGAATTTCTGGAAGTGTGATAGTTCAAGGTCGACTCGACCAACCGACGCGTTTAGCTCAATTGAATTTATGCATCACCGCGTGCTAAGGACTAACAATCCAACCGATATACTCAAAAAGAACTATCGGATAACCTGGGTGATAGGACACTCCGGCCGAAAAACAAACTGTGATCGAAGGTCAACCCCTGCTGGAAACATCCATAATAACACACGCACAACCACTGACATGCCGTCACGCTCCACTCTAGCCCTAAAAACGCAGCCAATGATGCCACCTCTATTGGTGATGAAACGCTTGCAATCAAGCTGCCCATCTCAGGGAACAAACCAACGACCATCTACGCTACTTCAGCTACCAACACTCTCTCCAGTAGCATAAAAGTGGTGTCCTCGGGTTTCGCAGCTGACAGTGAACGAGAAGTAAAACATCTGCAAAACTATGCTATGCAAAACATTCCTGATTCCTTTTTCCATTCTGTATCCCACTTGCATGTGCCAACCTGTGGTGGAAAGCCCAGAAGAGCACTACAGCCGCTTGGGACTGGTTTGCAACCATCATGCGGGTCACAGGATTCACTCGGTGGACTCAAGACTTCCGGATATATATCCAAGTAATTTTTCACTTGTTTTGAGAAGTGTACCGTAAATGTCAGGAGCTTGACTACTACTCGTTAGTGTATTTTTGGAAAATTGTGACTGCTCACTAGAAGCCAAATTCTCAACTTTCAGACCGGGGTCTAAGGCCATCACTCGACGAGCTCGCTGGCTCCTTCTCAGATGAAGTAAACTGTTCAGTTTGAGGATGAACGGAGCGTTATCTTGTTTTTGAGTGAGTGGGTCACTTTACGGATCATCCGCGGACATCTGGGAGAGGGAGGTTTCATGTCCCTCAAAAGATTCTTCAGAAGTGAACTAAAGGTGATCTACAGCTATGGCTGTTCGGTTACAGTAGATACAAGGTGAATGTGAAATTTCGAAATCTCCCCAGTACCCGCCTAATTTATTTTCAGCAAATTTTGGAATTTCACACCCTGATTTGCTTTTATTTTGACCAATTCGACCGTATTACTATCCTCTCCTACATGCCGGGGTTAGTGACTTGTGTATGTGGTGTGGCAACCACAAGAATCATGTGTTTCTCCAGACAGACGCTATTGGATAATACCCGCGTCCTCGATGTTACTGTGGATGGCCGCAACGGAAAAGATAGCTGGCTTATTGTTAATTCAGCGGGTTCATTCAGGCGGAATCCTCAGCCTAGCGTTGCGTCTTGTTCTAAAATTTAGCATGAACGAGCTGTTTAGAAATAAACACCACCAAGTTACAAACAATATAAGCCTACTCGAAAATTCTTCCGTTTTGTGCTAACAGTCAGACACATATTGGCACGCAAAATTTCCATAAATAATGTTCTCAGATTTGCCGAATGTGGATCAAGCGACTAATATTTAGAGCCGCCATAACTCATTCGATGAGTATACTTCAAAGTCCTTCATCTGTTTGAACTTGAATGATTTGAGGACACCGCTTGAGTTAGTACGCAAATAGTTACCTTTTTTCACATAAGGATTCAGTATTGCTACAACTTACTGGTTGGTCAACTACTTGCAACTTCAAAGTTGATGGCTGATGCTGAGTGGCGGAAATAGTGTGCTTATTTTTGAAGAAAACTGTGGTTCCAATTTTGTTCAAAGCGCACATCGTCTTCCTAACTAGTAAACCGTCAGCCCAAAACGTTAGAAACCAAAATTACTGGAAGATATGGGACGCTACCGTTGACACAGAATTCAACACACCGTCAACAGAAGTTTTTGTGTATACACGAGATCTTGACGAGGCCTTGTCAACTACGACAGTCTGTTTATACCACTCCAAATGTATTTTCATCTCCTAACAAAGCTCTAGGAGAGAGACCACAAAGAATATATTTTTGAGAATATAATATGCCCTCATTGCGGAAAACGCAGTTAAACTTGATTTAGTTCCAAGGAACGTCAACTGAGTTGCAAATCATTACGATACATGAGTCGAATTATGTATGCTAGAACAGCATCTATTACAGTTAGCTAAAATTAGGCACGCTACGTGCGATATGATACAAGTTTTCCGCTCCCTGTGATCATGCTACAAGCACACCGCGATCGCATGCTCCATGTTTTCTAATATTAAAGGAGCCGTTTCATTTTTCCAGGAGTTGCAGCGTCCAGGGATTTCACCTTCGTATTCAAAAGCATGCTTGGTTGAAGGGTCACCGTTTGACTCACATGCTAGACCTAAGAGTGGAAGCAAAATACCCCTCATTTCGCACTGCTGAGTGCTGAAGTTTGCAGGATGTTTTCTTATCCTGATTCAAGAACCCTATGAACCTTTTCAGATAATTTTGCCATTAAAACGACCCAACTATTCAATGTTTCAGTGTAGCCGGGTATCTTTTGTGACCAGACTCTTGGATCTATCCTCCCCTGCCTCAAAGGAAAATTACTGGATAAAAGTTAGCACAAGGTTGATGATCAATTTTCATGATTCCTAATCTGGCCAGGCTTGTGATAACAAAACTTTCGTACAGGTTGCTCCATCCTTCAATTTGGGAAGCCTCTATATAGATACAAGAGGTCATTCAGCTGGGAATTTTCGGAATGCCTTGAATTCCAGAATGCCAGCAAACATGAGTCCCTCAACAGTGTGATTGCTATCCAGCAGGACGGTTTCAAAATAGATTAATATTTAGCACAAGAGCAGCCTGATCACCGAAGTTTATCAAATCTGCTCAATGATGTTTGCGACGTTCCTAATAAACGAGTTCAATCTTCTGAACAAAATGACTAAACTTCTGCATGTTTAGATTGCTCTCTGGGTTTGTGAAAAGGACAAATCCGAAAGTAAAATCTCTGGAGTTTAGTCTGCTTATAAGTGAGTGCGGAATAAACACAGCTTTGGCTGACAGGTTGCGCTAAAGTGCATTTGAGTTCACGTCTGCGTCAGCTTCACGTCACCCTTCTTATTAGCTTATTTCCAGAAACCCAACGTCCGTCCTAGCATTCGACTTGCAAATCATTAGGTTAAAATATTCCGCTGGGAAATTACAGTCACAAAATTTTTCGTTGGACACCAATTTCCGTTCAGCAAGAAGAATCATTTGAAAATGTCAGTTGCATCAACTGTTACACGCCGTCACTACGGCGCAGCCCAGATTTTCCCTTACAGAGGGGCCACAAAAAGGTCCCGAAAATGAATAGATTTCAACGCAGCATATTGAAAACTGAGAAACTACATCCACCTGCGCATTGATTCATAAATCAAAAACTCGTTGAATCGCCATCCAAGCGAATAACATTATGTGCTGACTCAAGAGGATGTAGTACTCGTCAATGGAATGGAGACGCACCGTCTCAACTGAAGTACTTTTGTGAATAATTCACCAGATACGACAGCACAGTCCGCTGATGCGAACTCAGGCCATTTTCAGTAGGAGTCTTGACACTTGTGTACGATAAGGTGGCCTAATAGGTAACTATGCAAGAGCCCATACTAACTGGATTGGTTTATTTCTGCAAATCGTCTGTGGATTGTTAATTAATAATTCAGATTCCATCCTGATCACAGTCACATATTATCCCTCGACTGTCATTCCAGCTGACTACCGCGTTTGGATGATAGTTGCATCCAGTTTGTTCAAGTCCGTCAGAGAACCAAGCATACTAAGAGTACATGAGGAAACCCGTCCGGACAAACTGTTGTTTATCATATTTTAATACTCGAGAAAATGGTGAATACTTGTTTCAATTCCGCCTAAATTTCATTATTATTTCGAGGCTGGACACACTAAACCGTAAAACTGTGATGATTCGCGTGGACACCAGTTAGCGTAATAGTTGGCCAACTCATCGGGGTAGTTCAAGGCAGCAGACTTAATTGTCAAAATGTTCTGTCCCACCCGGCTGAGCAGGAGATTGTGATCAGTCTACGTGGCCATTAGAATTATCCATCACATTGGCGCCAGGATGAGTAAAACAGCGCGAAGAAGTCTTGAATTTTTGTCCATGTATGGTGTTTTAAAGGCAGTAAAAATAAATAGTACTTCATAAACTCACACTGGAAAAGGATGTACCAGAACATTATTGATTTCAAATGCTTCACAATGTTTGCGTTTTCTGTAATAATAAATAGCAAGAAATAAGGAGAAAATGAAAATCCTCCTGCCGATGCACAGCAGCTTGGGGATGTGTTCGAAATGATAAGGGTAAACACGTTTACTCAGCAGCTATTTTTGTAGAGGTTTACTCTTTAAAAAAACTGAAATGTAATTCTCTTAATTAACTGGGCCTGAATACTCAGCTATCTATTTGCGATGAAACACTGACCAACATAGTTCTACAAATCCCCGTGAATGTATCTGATACTATGCCCTTTTCAACGTAAACGAATGTTACGCTTCTCTGGAATGTTAGCCAGAGGAATTATGGCTTATGCAATAGATATTCACTAAGTAATCTATTGCTACCTCACACTCCACTTTTAACAATGCAGTTTGATAATTTTTCACTTTGAAAACTATACTGATCAGCGAAAAAGATAAGAATGGTTTACAATACAATACATGCGCGCACTCGTCGTTTACCGATTTCGTGTTCGCTTCGTCGAACGACAGTGCGGTTTGCAGCCTAAGACGCAATCATTACTCACGTTTTTTCGTGTGGCCTATTTCAGGCAAACAAAAATGCTTGCCCATGTCAAATTCTTAAAACTAGTTTGTGTTTTGACATACCTTGGGATGAAGAATTAAGAAGGTACGGATATACCGATGACACTGGACAAGCACGGTACGGTTGTGAGGTCAAGATGGCGCTTTTTGTGTTGAATGCCAAACTGTTTTCAGCTATGCAGCTGGACAGTCGTTTGAGAGGTCATCGGAGCACACTGAGTAAACAGACAATCAGGCGATCTCCTTGCGAGGCCCGTCTGCATAATCCACGTCCTTTATTTGCTGCAATATTACTTAACGAATTAACTTGGCAACAGTAAACTTGATTCTACATCTTTTTTAGCCACTATGTAAGAACTAGACCAATGTGCCTTGCTGAATTGCGCATGGTTCATGTTAAATCTATGTATGACTGGCTTATAACTCCATGCGTTGCTAGCAGCAACAAAGAGAACATCCTGCGTCTTTGCCCAACAAAAAATCGTTCAAAGTTTAGTGGCAGTTCCACATTTGAAAGAAAAGCTACAAATGACACTAAGACTTATAGACATTTTTCTTCTGGTTTTGTTTGAATCGTACACTTACTTCAGGTAGCTTCGTGATTTACTCATCGCAGTCACCGTTCAATGGCATCACGTGACGACCGACGTGGCATGAAATTACTGGCCTTCGTGAGATTCGCGTTGGTATGTGAGTTTACATGCTAGCATAACGTTCAAATCGAGACGGAAGGACGATTATAGCTTTCAGTTGCGATCTCTGGCTCGAAAGTCTAACCGCATGGCAGTAATGACTGGTGTAGCACTAACAGAATGATCTAGCTTCTAGGTCGTCACACGTGTTGAATGGGTCGGAAAAAAATTGCTAAACTGACCACTGACCATTGACTAATTCAGAGTGAAAGACTTTGTAATGTCACAAGAATAACCGTTAGTGCAGCTCAGGGAATCATGGCAATATACAGTCCCTTTCGAACATCGTTCCCGTCCCAGGGCGACCACCTTTCCAAATTAACTTACTTGCTTGGCCCGTACGAAGTCATGACAGAGATGGGGAACCTAAAAATGCATCTACTATGGAAGCTGCGTTATCAAATTTTCGCACCAAAAGTGATTGAAACTTCATTTTGACATAATACCTAAAGAACAGCAACTGGATGATCTTGACTGACTGCTAACAGTCTGCTTTTTGAACTCATCAAAGCTGTGCAAGCATTCATCGAGGAGAAGGACAATGGATGAAATACTTAGAACATGTAATGCAGTTCACAGATGAGTGACGATGACATCAAAGCCGACCTACAAGCAAAACTCATCAACCAGTAGTATGGGCTTTCGAACTAAATTCCTTCTCCGTATGTTTATCAGTATTAGCTGTCTAACCACGAATCAAAGTCCGAACAACCTAATTTCCTTCGAAAATTTATTGCCTCTAGTCTTTGCACGCACCCAACGGAATAAAGACAGTATCACTAACCTAACCTTTCTATCACTGCAATCAAATAGAATACCAGAAGCTAGCAGCGTGGTTGCACTGGGTTGTTAAAGATCCAAGTCGACTGTCGAAAGACGCAGCCAAAATTTCAATTCCTTTTGGGCCTTTGGACGAACAAAGTGTAGTAAGAGTAGGTGGTAATCATCGTAGGCATCCACTTATATATTCCAAACTCATCGAAGAACGAAACTGTGGCAACTATAAACACTGCACAACGTGGACACGGTCGCCATCATCTGTACGGTTCGCAGTTGATTATGGCGTGGACACTTTTAATGATGAAGATGATGAGTATTTTCTGTAAGTAGAATATGATCACCGTGCACTACGCTCGACCTTCACTAAACCAACATACCTTTCGTCTACCCAAAGGAACACCCAAAACATTTAGCTACGAGCTCTTTTGACGAACTGTATATCCAAAAGTACATGTAAATTTTTCCAACTTTCCTTTCTGAAAGCTTCTATGTTGTGCTGGAAGTCGTAACATTAGCAAATAAAGAGAAAGCATAGCTGATGTTGCTTTTCTTCTAGCAAACTTAATTTCGTCTTGATACAGACCATCCACTCTTATGGGAGAAATGCCATGGTCCTCCATCTTGTTTCAAAAAAGGTTGTGCATGGACTTTGTCGGAGAAAAGTTTCCCTCAATTTAAACGAAAAAATCCGCAAGTTTCTCAGATGCATCCGCTAACCTTAGCAGAGTCATAAAACATCAAAAACATAAGGTAATAAACATGGTGTGTAGAAATAGGATCCCATTGGCTACCGAATTTGTGGGTTACTAAAGAAGTTAAATTCGGCTAACATGAGGTCATGATCAGTTTTTAAAAACCAAACCATGTTGCACCAGGAACATTAATTCTTTCAGGTCTGAAACCGGTCCAGAATTGCTTCCATCTGTTGGGAAACCAGGCGGTTGTGACTAGGGCCTCTCATCTATGGTTCCTGAGCCATGGCTTCACAATAGTTGAACCTCTTTGATGTCGTGCAGTTACCAATTCTCCAGTAACCATTTACTCGTTTCTGCAGTTTTTGCGTCTGATTATCATAGGCATTAATTCTCTGCTCACGCAGTGTGCTGAGCACTTCAATTTTACCTGAGTCTATTTAGAGATTTTTGGTTCCCATCCTTTCTGTACGTGGAGGCCGCGAATTGTAGCAAAGATTGCTTAACCTTTCTCCTAACACAACGCTACGCATGCGTTTGCGGAAATACTTTTCGACAGCCTACTGTCTGCTCCATCCTCTTTGGGGCGACATTCAGTTGAAATATTCATCTGAGACTCCTATACATTTCCCCACTTGTGCACGGTTTGATGTTCAAGTAGAACAAAAGGCTGATTAAAACTCGAGGACCACACCTAAGTAATGGGCTTCAAGACGGGCAAAACCAATAGTGCACTGTCAAAGATTTTCAGCGATCTTATGAGTAGCGTGTTCACAAGAAAACGATAGTTACCTTGAATATCGTTCCAACTGCTGCTGCAGCACACTTGGTTCAAAAATGGTATTAAGCTGATGTGCACTTGAGCCCCCCGTTAATACTAGCTTGTTCTGCAAATGAATGTATAGCATCACTTGCTTATCCTTGCTTGGATTCATCCACGCTGAGGAATAGCCCGATAAGTACCCCAAAGAGTATGAGTTTAAAATTGTTTTTGGGCTGCAGCTGGCCCGTCAGCAGCATAATCAAGATCCAGTTGTGCATAGAGAGTTTCATTCATCCTGAGTAGAGGAAACATATGACACTTGGTAACATGCTACCTAATTGCTGGCTGTTCAGGAATTTCCCTCAAATGGCCATCACTGTTCATATAGGTTTCTCCGCCGCCTTCAAGATAGCGAAAGCAGGGAGAAAACAGTAAGTGAGCACTATCAAAACTAGTCAATGCAACTTCCGCGTCAAGCAATAAAGTGATTCTATTTCATATAAAAATACTGTCTTCGAACTGCTCACTGTTGTCTTATACAGCTTAAATCTTGTTCCCGGGGATTCGGAGGTCCATCAACTATGTGCCTCTAATGGTTCCTAACATGGAAAAAGAACTACTTTCAATTTTTCTTTGGATTTAAACACAGTGGGCTCAAACACTGCACAGGAAAATCCGATATTATGTTCTCATTATGAAACATTGTGATTGAAGGAGAACATTCCACGTATCTCAGTACGATACCAGTACGTGATAACAGCTGAGTAACGCAAGTGTCTCATGTCTTAGGTAACAAGAGCTGTAGCCAACCTGAAGAGTGCTCACCGGGCGTGCAGAGCAACAAATGGCTAGTGCCCATATGTAGTACTTTTGTGAGTCAACAAGACGCCAGTAACTTGGACTATCCAATCGTTAAACTGTGACATATATCCCCACGAATCCACCAACAGGTATGTGAGAGAATGTCTCACACCAGGGTATTGTTTCTCTTGGTTCCTACTTTACACTATTCAGTCACCTTTAAAGAAAACCCTGCGCACGAGTTAAATCTCAATTAAAAACCAATTTTTGAAAAAGCAAATCCGCCTAAGTAGACGGCGAAAAAATTATCACATAATTCTTCGCAATAAACTTGGCAACAACTGTTGGGGCTGTGATGGATTTCAGTCAGCAAAGGCTTTACCGAGTAAAAATAAGTACCGATCAAGCGTTATTTTCACTTATAACTGAGCAATGCCGCTGATAACCTCACCCAAAAAACCGATAACACAAAAGCCCTGACTTCACAACATTGAGATATCAGTTAAAATAGGAAAATCTTAACATCGAATCCTTTCCATCTCGTTAATGGTAATCTGTAGACAGGGGTTGGAAGGCAAATTAAAAGTAATTCTTGAATGCGATGTGTACGGTGTGACCACAACAGCAGCCAGAAATCCCCTGAAATGTCATGGACTGTATGCTCGTACAACCATCGAAAAACACCAATAACTCAGTCGGAACTTTACCACTGCGGCAGAGCCAAATGCTCGCACTCAATTCGTGACGGTGGATTGAGCTTGCGTGAAGCAGCAGGAACAGTTCATAATTTACCTGACTGTGAGGTGAACATCCAGAATGCATTCACTAATGTTTGATTCTAATCTGTGATCAACGGAACCAAGTGAGTAGTTTCCTTTAAGAACCAAGTCCCATTCAGCGAAAATCCTTCCAAGTGAACGGGATTTTGGTCTATTTGTGGGTGGTTCGATCAAATATCGACCGCGAGCAAAAACATTAGTAGCGGGACAAAACGCATGGTTTTGTGTGCGCTTACCAACCCAATAGTGAGAATACCACAAAGATTTTCTGACAATTCCAATCAGTGAATAAGAAACCCTGTACAGAAACCGACAGCAACATTTTAAACAGGCAGTAATTGCCACCAGCCCCTGACTGGCGAGCGGAGCCAAAGAAATCAGTGTTGCCACTCTCGAGCAAAAATATATGTTGAGCACACAGTCTTGAACAGAATACTCGGTGGAAACGTTTTCTGGTTACCTTGTCTAGTCGAACTTTTCGTACGTAAAACTGGTTATCAAACTTGCTAGCACATGTAAAAACAATCGATTGAATTATTAAAACATACTAACGTGATCTTTTCACCATTTCTTACTGATGTTCTCCTTTTAGGGGACCATAGAACTTTCAATAGAAGCCAGTGACCAAGGGAGTCCTCCGCAGAGAAATTCCATACAACTTCATGTCAGTGTGAACAATATGCCACCGGTTGGTAGAAACATGATTCTTGTTTCTCGGTCTGGATTCGCCGACCTCGAGAAAGATACGAGCAGCCAGTCCGGCACTATTGAAATAAACAAACTGATTATGATGTGTATTGTCATTTCAACCACCGTTATATGCATCATCATGATGTTCGTCATCGGTTTCTGCGTAAGGCGCACTTCTTGTTTTTGTCTTCGACGTTCTCTTGGGACGCCATGCAACAGGACCTCCACGGTTATGTGGCGGGCAGAAAATGGGACA
Source organism: Opisthorchis felineus (assembly GCA_004794785.1). NCBI lineage: Eukaryota > Metazoa > Platyhelminthes > Trematoda > Opisthorchiida > Opisthorchiidae > Opisthorchis > Opisthorchis felineus. The sequence continues at coordinate 1,044,942 of SJOL01007044.1, forward strand.
AAAGGGCAGTCTGAAAAGGAAAAAAAGTTTAGCAACATTTGTAAAAGTAAGCTGTAACTGCTATTTTGGCTCCCGTTTATGTTCGTCCCCAAAAATCAATATTTTTCGTTTACCTTCAAACGCAATTTTGCTCATCCCTCTAAATGTCAGTCAACAATAAGCATAGTTAGTTTTGTTATCTTATTCTGTTAACCCGAATTTATGAGTAATATGAAGAAGCGTAAAGAAATAGTAGTATGGTCAACGAGGCCCCTTTTCTGAGCTATTGTTTTAATTTCTGGTCATTTGCATTTTTTTACCTTGTCAGTTCATCTTATGTTAAGATCTGACATCACATTTGCGTTTTTCCAGTGCTCAATCACGTGATTATGATTGGTGGCTCGAGTCAGCACTGTTACTTATTCGCCGATTATCAGTCAGATGGGTTGTCAACGGAATAATAGAAAGGTTTTGCTTATATATGATATGCACAGAACATAGCTTGTCCATAACAAATATCTCGCCAGTATCCATACTTCAACTGGTTATATAGAGCAAATACATTGATGTTGTCGTTAAAGTTCTCACTCAGTAGCTTATTTCCGTAGGACTTCCATTTTTGTATGTTCTCCTATAAAATTTTTAGACCTGAGTACCATCTAAATAATTCAGTTTAGGTAGAGTATGCTGGATTCGCCCCATGGTGCATGCGATGACTCCAGCAGACGTTCGATACTGGGCGTTGCAATCAAAAAACCCTCTACGGTCAGCTTCCCCACGATGAGCTCCACCTTTTTATTCAGTCCACAATATGTCACCACCTTTTTAATTCTTCAAAATGACCAAGTTGTAACTTCGTTGTTTTAACCAATCTCCCACCAAAATTTGTGAACAGCGTTCTATGTTATAGCAAGATGCGTTTACATTAGGAAGAAGCATAAATTACAGTTACAAACTACTGCTTTCATTCCTCTGCAGCGGCCGCGCTTAAAGATTTCCATCACTGGTAGCTGCAGAGGAAAGTTTAATAAACAATAGAATAGAATCAAAATAGAACATAATGGAACATAGACTTAGGAGTGATATTCTTTGAAATATCCCTAATCGAATCTCTACACGGGCATCTTATTTCTTTTTGCCTTACCAGTCGGTTAGTACCGTCAGGCTTCGTAAATTAGACAACTGTATGACGTCAACTAATCTACCTACCGAACCGGGTCTGGCTGAATGGTTGGATGAACTTGTTTGTTATCTTGCATTGATGGACAACATTAACTGGAATAGATGCCATCTATTTGAATGTGGCTTTAGGGAGTGGGAAAACTGCCCACCCTGGCGGAATTTACCGAACCAGTGACTAAACTGTTTCGTTTAATGGCGCAAATGCAGAACTTCTGTGGCGGTAAGTCTCGCGTACTCATCTTTCACTTTGCAGGAACAAAAACCTAATTCGTACTTTCTATTTTAGAATATGCTATTTGTGAAAACGTACAGACAACTTGTCAGCCGATGATATCTCGCACAACCTCATCGTCACCTTGTGCGATGACAACAGAATCCTCTAAGCTGTTGGCAGAAGGTGACGCAATAAACACTCCGATTGATGACCCGGTATATAATGTTACTTCCGAGGATCCAACCATTTCCAACAATTATGTGAATGCCCTGAGATCAGAAACAGCAGGTCAAGAACATTTGCTCGCAAAGCCCGGATTCATGCGCATACCGTCAGATTTGGTGAGCTGCCACACGGAACAAAATCAGCGAGTTCATGACGTAAGTATGTTTGAATTCCTGAACAGTAATGCCTCCAGGAAAAAGACTCCACAGTGAAACTACCTCACTATACAAAACCACGTTAACGTCTCCAGTTAGCTAACATTTGCTGTAAAAAATTTTATTCCAAGAGGTGACACTCTCAAAGGGGACCAGAAGTTATTCCAGGCGTCTAGATGTGAATTCATTTTCTGATATGCTCATTCAAGCAGCAACACAAAGTAGTCTGTAATCATTCTGTGCGGACAAAAATGGTGGTACTTGTAAGAAAGAGGAGGCGTTATTAGTGGACCCATCGAAATTAGACTGCTCTTGTTCTATCTAATCAAGCTCTGAGTGTGATTTCAATGATTCTGCGTTATGTAATGTTAGCTATGAACTGGAATGATGCCGTAACCAAATAAAATCAATTTCACATCACAAATCATAAGTAAGGGATAGAATTCCGACGAAGTTCTGTATGACTCCCGTTCTGTTTGAGACTGAGCTTGTTATAGTAGGTTCTTCAGGGTCCTACTCATCTTTAAGCCTTTCATCTTCTGAGGTTCTTCTCGTCTGGAATGAGAGACTTGTATGCAACAGCTATACACAGCGCGTAATTTACTAGTGGACCCACTATCTGACAGGCCGTCACAAAGAAAGCCAGGCTGCACTATCGGGGGAAATACACCAGGTGGCCTCTCGACTTCCCCTGTCTAGGCTTGGGCAACCTGGCAGTATCCCAGCCCTCATGCTTCCTTTGGGTGGCATGGAAGTTAGGCACCGAAAGGGTGTTATAGCTGAACTATTATTGTTATCTAAAGGAGTATGGCGCCATGTAATGTGCGAAATGCGAGCGATATCATCCATTTTTCTTCATTTTTCTTCTTTCGTTGAACTTAGGCCGTTCGATTTTTCAGTGACTTTTTTTCGAATTGAAGATCAGTTTTGATTTGAGGCTTTATGTCACGTCCTAAAAGGGTGCGTAACCTTATGAAGTTTGAAAAACTGCACATTTTAAAACATGCGATATCGTTTGTTTCTCACCAAGAAACTAGAAAGCTTCTTCGTAAGCTTATCGAACCACGCAGCATTTTGTCATCAACCTCTATCTCCCCCAACCCAGCCATTAACTTTGCACCGGTTTTTGAAATGGTGAAATCTTTCATTTCAAGGGAGCATACATCGATCGAAGAACTCTAAAGAAGTAGCGAATAAGGACTACCGTCAGACGTTCATCTTGAAAGTTACCGTTTATTCAGACCATTTATATTAGTAGGCTTCATTCAGTTCCGTGGCCACAACGATGTTTAGCCAAACAGTGGCTGACCAGATATCATTTGCAGTTTGATGGAAGTAGTCACTAAATTACTACTACTGGGTATGTGACCGTTGACCGTTGATCTGTAGACAACAAGCTATTTTCCTACCCTATCTATAGGTCACGATCAAGTACCCGTAGATCACCAGAGAGGTGACCATCTTTCTCCCTGACTGAAACTGGTAAATGACGGTAAACGACGCAGTAGTGAATAGCTGTTTTGGTCCTTGTTCCACACGGTATCATTGCAAGTGTTGATTGGTAAACTGCGTACCATATCTACACACCTTAACTGATTCAGATATGCTAGTATTTTCCGTCAATGAGCCGTGTTCTCGTACACTGTGGAGCTTTGCAAACTTTACGCGGCAAGAGTGTATCCACTGGCTTTAATCCGCAAATGTGATAAACCATTGCCTTGCCCATCAGACAATACGTTTCTTTAGGCATATGTTGGTCTTTGAACCCCAGTCCAACAGACGCTCAAATAGACCTTCACCTTCAAACTTTCTGAGTGCTTGTACTAAGTTGAAGATGACTACTCATATTTACCAGCTTACTCGGTTGTGTTCGCGTGGTTTGCATGGAAGCCGTGAACGACAGTTTGTCTCATAGACATGTCGGTTCCGTCCGGATCCAGGCAATTTATGCTAAACGAGACTGAGTAAGCTTAGTTTCATCTGTGAAACAGAAAGAATTACCCCACAGTTTTTCTCATCCCGAACAACCAGTATTGGCGGGAAATTGGGGCAAAATATTACTCTATTGTCCCAGCCTCAAGACTTAATAGTGGCTGATGGAGGTCCAAATTTGTTTGTCTGACCAACTACCGCTTGTCTTCCATCCAGAATTTTTGGCGATACGTGTGCTTCGTCTGCATAAACTGATCAAATTACAGTTCTTCTCCTCGACAAGGATTCATAAATTCTCTGCAATTGTTGCTTTGACCTTGTCCAGCATTACACTTGGAATGTTATTTCAATCACAATGTCCAAATATGAGCCGTCAGAAATCTCGTTTACAACAAGTAATTTGTAGGACCACCCAAAAGTACACCTGTGAATAGCGAACAGAGCCCTTCCAGATGTACGACATCCAAAACACGAATTACACCTGTCTGTATCGTGTTTACATCCAGAACCCCGTCTGTTCGTGAAAAAGTTCAGTCTACGTATATGTACACGGCCATAATAAATCCCCTCTCCGATAGACCCTAAAACTACTTTTCGAAGCCATGTTTAGAGTAGGTGGGCTATAGACAAAAAGTCGTATTAGTATCACACAAATAATTAATACCGAATCATTAAAAGTAGCCCATAGTCTTGTGTACAAATGAATACGTTCGCAACACGGCAGGCAGATTTCTAAATGTCAGTGTACTCCATCCTAAATCTATTCAGTCCTGTGATGAAATGTTATTTCTTGCCAAAAGATTTTTGGGTGCATACACACATGAGCAACAAACAGTATTCAAGGGGAATCAGCTAGGCTTAACTAAACAGATTTCACAGTCCCTTTATATTAGATCCCGTATTAACTGGATATTCGTGCGCAGATGTGATTTCCTGAAATCTGCATATCAAATGTCAAGAGAGTATGTGGTTGAATCTAGTGTCATGAAGGAAGTCACGACGACACCCAGCGACACCCAGCACTGATGAAGTCTGCGAAGGAGTCAGACCTCAACTTTAGACTTCTGTCGGTGGTCTACTAGATCTTGTAACCAATGCCACGAATTGCCACTGGGACCGTTCAAGTAGCAACAAGAGTCTGATCCCGGCAACAACCGTGATTGATGCCATGTACAGTGTGTGTAAGATTTCATTTCTAATATGTAACTTCAATGGTAATTTGTTGGAATATTGATAGCTCGGGTGCGTTAGTTGGTAATTGATCAGGTGGCTGTTGATCTGTTCGCCGAGCTTGGCAATTGATTTGCAAACGTTTCGTCACCATTCGAGTAGACATCTTCAGTGCGCTGTTGGGTGGGTAGTCCCTCTCCTCGTGCTTGCGTTTATATAGTTTGCAAAGAGCAGCTTTTTGCGCTGTAACCTGATTGGCCATTGGCAATCATTGCACTTGGCTTCTGGGTGGTCCGATCAGAATCTGTGTTGCGTTGTGGTTTGTATTTCTTGCTTCCTACGGCCACGCTACTGTCGAAGTTGCCGTCCATTATTGTCTCTTCCGGTTGGTCCGTTCGTGATTGTGTTGTTTCGTGGTCGGCTTCTCTGTTGTTTGATTGGTTGATGGTGTGCGTCCTATTTTTAGTAGTTTGTAATCCTATTGATTTCTTCACTGAATCCTTGATCGGCTCCGGGTTCTATGGTTCTGGATTTCCTTTGTCCTCAGAGGTTGGTAGACAGGGTCGACCTCAATGTGTCTGTTTATTGCTCCATCAGTGGAGTACCACGCCTCCATGAACTCGCGTTCTTTCTTTGTTCTTGCCTGGTCCAGTATGCTGACGTTATTCCAATCGAATTTGTGTCCTTCTCCATCCTCGTGTGCAGAGCTGAGCGAGAGTTGGTCGTGTCTCATGGTAGCGAGCTTGTGTTCGTTGACTGTGGTTGACAGTTTCCTCCCTGTTTGTGTTGGTGTTAGTGTTTCTCACAATCCTTGCATTGAATTTTGTAGATTACATTTGTTTTCTCCATCGCACTAGTTATACCCTTTAGTTTTGATAGTGCCCTTCGCAGCGTGTCCGTCGGTCTGTGGGCAACTCTTGTGGCATGCTGTCGTAGTATCCTTGCGGTCATCTCCCAAATGTTCTTGTTGTACGGCAATGTGATTGTTTTGCTTGTGCTTCCGGTTGTCGAGTTGGTTGAATTGCAGTTTCTCAGATATCTCCAGACGAAGTTCCTTGGGTAAACGTTCCTTTGAAAGATTTTGTATAGGCGTTTCTCTTCTTTTGCCTTGGATTCTACTTCAATTCGCTTGAATAGTGTCCGAATGCAGCTCTGCTTGTGATAGTTCGGGTAGTTGCTCTGGTAGTTCAGAATTTGATCCGTGTGCGTAGCCTTTCTGTAGACTTCTGTCTGCATTTGGTCATTTGGCAACCTTGTGACGAGGACATCTAAAACCGCCAGCTTGTAACTTCAATGTAACTTCAATGTCATTCGTGCCTAAAGAGTCGATTTCGACATGTTCAGTACGCAGCCACGCATTAACTCAGTTCTGACCACTTTGTGGGCTAGCTTACTGTTGCTCTCTCATTGCCTCCATGGACAAGATAGTGCCTTGATTTCTACAGAGAGCTTACCAAAGCCAGTCGCGTTCTGACAAATAAAGTTACCCTGTCCTGGAGAGACCACCAAAAGGTACCGGATAAATATAGTCTCATCTGCGAGCCAGTTGATCTCGGGAGCCTAGCAGTAAGAAGACTTCTAAGGGACCGACTGAAATTAGTAGCCTTTGAGAGGTAGTGTCTTCTGTGGGTTGTTTCTTCGGATATGACTGATAGTTGAGCTAAGTGAACCTGAATCTAAGGGAACCCGATCCATAATTAATTTATCAGCTTGTGGTGATCGTTTTAAGTAACTTGCTTCGTCATTAAGCTTACACCGTATTAGGTGGCATGTAATGTTTACAATCGTTTCCTCCTTACCCATTTTCAGCCAAGTCACCACTTCCACCCAACAACTGTTCAGCTTTCTCCAACACAAGGCGGCACGACCAGTCATCCCCTCACTGTCAGTATTGACGGGCAAATGGAACATGATAGATGCCTCGTCCATGTCGATACATCTACAGGCGTTGGATACCTAGCAATTCCAATGAGTAGCTCACAGAATCAAGTTGACGCAACGTCATCTTTCACCAGGGATAAATATTTCCTCCGGAACCCTTCAAAGTTGATGTCCTCCTCACATCAACCGCATCATCTCGATCTTCATGTCCTAGAATCGGATGTTGATTCTGGACGAGGTGGGAGCGTTGTGAATATTGGCCCACCTTGCAGTAACGCGGATACAGTTGTTTCCAATAGTGTGGCTGATAGTCATCTGTCTAACTTGACGACTCCTAATAATTCTGTTCAGTCATTATCACCACAGTGTATACAACAATCCATGGTAGACGTTCCAATAAATTATCTTCCCGGTCAGTTGAGCCTTATCACCGTGGACGGCCAACTATGTGTCCTAGCTCCATCAAATGTCGTCTCACAGACGAATGCAATTTTGGTGACAACGGCTGATATTGTCAACGAATCACAAGACCTTAGTCAACTGGATCTCATCCAAGCAAGTACGCCGGTCAAGACGGTGAATACGGCGCTGGAACCCCCCTGTACCTACAGCCAACAGGTGACTTGTGAATCACAACCCCGTTCCACCTCGGCCAACAACCTTTCCACTGTGGTAGAGCACAAGTCCACGCTGGGTAGCCCTTGGCGACTGATTGATCTTCCACCCTGAGCAATTTTATGCATCCGTTACGCATTGTATGTCATTACTTTGTATGTAATTTCCAAACAGTATTCCGTGGATCTTTTGTACAGTGTGGATTTTCGAAGCATTTACCGAAAGGATTGGTCAGTGATTTTGAAAAAAGTAACTTGTATATCTGCCTTAGAGTCCAAGTGTTCGAAATTTCTAAGAAGCACGTGAATCAGATCTCTTTCTTGGCCGCCTTAATAGGTTTTGGAGCTGATGTGGAAATTCAAGCAGCTTCGCATCAAATAGATATGAACGAAGAAGTCAAGCAACCTTCGAAATCATTTATGCCGTTTCCCAGCTGAATGTGCAGTAGCACAAAGACTATCTGATGATGTAACCGAGTGGATATTCAACATGTCGATTAATTATAGGAAAACTGGCCTAAATTCACTTAAATATGATTATTCTTACCAAACTACTTACAAGAAATAGATAGGATGGATAGGTTACAAACTAGGTCAGGCAGATGGTGTCCCATCGGCGGAGAAAATGTGCGCCCATTTCGCTCCAACTCCGTTGCCCTGGCGTGCACCATAATACACCCTGATGAAATTCTTTAAATGGTTTGGTAATAACCTCAGGGTGTCTAGATAGAAATTAGAACGTCTCAAGAGTTTTTCAGCCTCGAATCGTTGCACACCCATGGCATCCTAACTTCATATCCAGTCATATTTGTTTCAAGGCAGCCTAGGACTTTGGTTGAGTCATCTTACGAATGGTTTCGAGCCAGCGGGTAAAAAGTCGTCATAGGGTCCTAAAAAAGGCAAATGTTTGCATCTGTTCTACTCAAGAACCTAGTAAAGAAATCAACTCTATGCTCCCAGGTGTACGTTGGTCAAATTCGAACTTTGAGCCACAGAATGCTATTATGTACTGTTTTTTGCTCTCACGGATTAAGAACTATTTGGATTAAGAACTCAGCTTATCTCAGCAGTTGACATTAAGAGTAACAAACGATGCAAGATTACTGGTTTCCCCTAATGACTTGTCCATCAACATTCTTTGGGTGTGATTTGCAATAAGGTATGGTCCCATTGGTGCCATTCACAGAAGCAAAACTTCAGCAACCTTGTACTGTGTAACGCACTCAGAAAGGAAGCCATTCGCTAGTTCTTCTGTGGAATGTCGTCTATTTGTGAGACTGCCAACAATAGGCTACGAGGTATGAATCAGTGACATTGTGAATACGTGATGCTAAATCCATTAGGCTTGAGTTAACATTCTGGCTGGTCGGCAGTACCCAAATGAAAAGCAAGAAATCAAATCTTATCCACGAGGACTCATGGGACCCGCGCTGCCGATGACATGGTCATTTCAGTCTTGTTGTTTAGCTACAAACAGTGTATCAGAATACATCGTCTCAAGCCTCCAGTTTAATTTACTGAGGATAAGTAGAACAAGGGAATGAGACCCACGCTTTGAAGCCGATGGCCTAATCAGTAGGAGAGCTGCGCGGTGACAGCGATGACTTTGACGCAGGATCGCCAGTAACTGCTAGACATAACCATATCTCTCACTGTCACTAAACATTGGTTTTTCTCGCCTGAGGTCGCCATCCGGAGAGATGGCAGTTGTCAACGAGACTGGAAAGACTGGTAAGGGCTTTCATGCTCTGTTACCAAGTGATTGACCGACCACCCCTAAGTCATCACCACCAGAAGTATGGCTGGACTAATAGGGCTGTTCGAGGCAAAGCGCCTTCCGGTACACGAAGTGTACGGCCTAACCAGCGTAACCTCTGGGGTGTGACCAGTTGATTTACTGACGGAAAATTACCTTCCTTGAAATCGTCTGGTGTAATCAGTACTACAAATCAGGTGTCCTCTCCAGAGCCACGCACTGCTTCGGAAGAACCAAGGGTTAAACTTGGAGCCTTAACAACCAACATGGTCAGGACAGCACCACAGTTTAGTAACACTATCCCGGTCTTCTTGATTCGATAAGTAATTTCATCCTTCACCAGTTCATCGGGAGTGTTGCAATTGCCAAGATAGACGAACTTATCTACCACACCGAATGGTTGGTCTGCAAGCATGAGGATTGGGTTTGATTCCACCCAGCCCTGCAGTAGCACTTTAAAATTTCCAGGAGTTAAGTGCATGCCTAACCATGCAACAGAATTATTTAAGTTATCCAAAATGGTTTGCTTTCCTGAAAACAGCACTGGGATGCACATGTCTTGGAACTGTCCCGAGGCTTTAGACGCAGGTAAAGAAGATTCGAGCAGCGCGTTGCTCACGGACTTGAAAATGACGAGCATTAGAGGGCCTCCTTGCACGTCACCACTGGATGGGTTTGCTGAACACACACAGGTACGAGGGAGGAAGCACATAGACAATTTAGAACAGGCAAGAATTCAGAAGGGAGAGACATCGCCAGACATCCACAGTTTATACAGTTCACAGAGTCGAAAACAGCTTTCAGCCTGAGAAAAGTTGTTAGTCGTTGAAGGGAGTAGGGCATTCCCAACACTTGTCGTAAAGTAAAGATATGATCACTGAAAACCCCGGCTATGGCAAAAGCTAGCTTGATTCTCGGATCAGTCTGCGGAGGATAAAGCCGGAGAACACCTTGGAAACTACAGCCACCAAGCTGGTACTCCGGTGGTTTTCACACGGTGTTCATGCACCCTTTTGTAATATGAGAATCACCGTCTAGGGGCTCTATTCTGTCGACAATCTGTCTTTATTCCAGATATTTTGGAGTAAAGTCGTCGGGGTAGACAAAAGCGGATCGCCACCCCCCTCGAAGAGTGCAGAATGTAAACCGTCTAGACCAGGGGCTTTGTTGCGTTAAACCAATGCAAGCTGCATCTCCGTTCTCGAGTGGAAAAGGGTATCGACATCCCACTCGGGTCTATACGGAGACTTCCAGAGACTGAGTTGATAGAGACCAGCTGAGCTGTTCTTCAAAATATTTAGCCCGTAGTTCAAGACGACTTTTGTGTGAATGGGCTGAAGTCCCATCTTGTTCGAAACTATTTTCCCAAACACCCACCCTCGGACTGATTTGTCGGATTGGCCGGAATACGGTGCGATTGTTCCTCACTGCAAAAGATTTCCCCATTTCTCGCCAACGCTCTCTGTCACTCTTTAGAGTTTTCTTTATTCGGTGTTTGAGGAATATGCGCGCGCCGACATTGTCGTTTGTTGCTAGTACAATTTTTCTGGCATCACTGACAGTCGCTGATCGTGACAAGATCCTATTTTTATAGGGGTGCAAAGGCAGCATCGGGCAGACGGTGTGAAAATGCAAATGGTTTTTTCTCCTTTTTTCCAACTGTCATCAAAATCATCTTTATTTACACTGAATCCATTCATTTCTCGAAGCATTTCAGCAAACTCAGCTCCATAGTGGGGGGCTAGGAAGACAGAGTAAGGGTGGTGAACTGAATGGCCTTGCCTTCTGGAGGGAGGGCAACATCAATGCTCCCATATGTGTGGAAATGCTAATTACCTGAGAAAAATACCTTACTGTTCACCACTACTGTTGCAACTAACAGTACAACTTACCACGCAAAAATCTCTTGGTACGATTTCTCTCACTACGGTGACCAGTTGTTCCCCGTCGGATTGCCCCCTGTTGGCCTTCTTGGCATGACTCAACAATGAGGAACTGAATCTCAGCCAGTGCAGCCCGCAGGATCATTGCACTACTAAAGCGGAACCATACGATAAAGTGGAAGACATGGGTCGGGGTTGAGGGGAAGCAATGCAGTTTCGTTGCATAAGTATCGAAAACCAATGAATAGTATCAAGTGAACTATAACAAACTAACTTCAGAATCACATAAGCTTTCACCCAACAAAGATTACTCTTCCAAATTGCCGTTATTCCGCTCTAACTTGTGACTCTTGTCGTGCACCTAATCATCAGGCCCCATTAGGCTCTTCCTTGGTCACTGTGGTCATCTTTACCCTTAAGTGCACACTATCTGTTAACGAAACTCACCCTGTCCTCCAGTGGGACAGTTTCCAGAGCAAGAACCCTTGCGGCTTCCGGCTTCGGACAAAGCCATTCCAAAGAGGTGGCCACGTGTCCATTGGTGGCTTGGTGATACCGCCTAGATTAGTGATTTATTGAATGGCGAGTAGACACGTGGTGACAGCCATGCACATAGAACGTCTACATAATACTTAAATTGGAACTGAAAACCGGGAGGACCCTGAACCACTGCGGACTCAAATCCTGAGAACCACAGCGATGCAGTTTCACAGAAGGCTGTTAAACTTGCCTATTTTCAAAATGATGCTGCGGACACCAGGATAATGGGTTGTTGTTCTACACGCTGAATAAACCGGCTGCATCATTCGAACGGGAACACTGTCTAGGGTCTAGACATGATAATCCTGGTGCGTCCAACTCCATGTGGTACAGTAATGATTACACGCCCGTCTAGTCCGTTAGGTTCATAGTTCGATACAGTGCAAGTTGTGAATATATTGCGATTCTGAGATCTTGACACCATGGCTTACCGTTAGAAGTTTTCAGCTACTGTACGATGTTTCTGAACTTTCCGTAAAAACACTGCACCCAAGATCAACCTGTGTAGTTCTAGTCATGTTTGACGTTTAAGAGGAAAGTCAATGGACAACTGATAAGCGTCATGTTACTGTGATACCGGAACAACAAACGTAAAAATGCTCGAGATTGTGGGTTTAATTATGTACACACAAAGTGCGCATCCGGCGTAATTTAAGTACATTATCTTTCCCTTCATACAGTCACCAGGAAAAGTAATTATAATGGAAACCTTTCTAGGCACGGTTTCTCAAGTTTTTTTCACTTAAACTCTCAATCGAGAAAACAAATTCCATAGCACCATTCCGCTTTGATCCACACTCTTGCCAGTGGAATAAATTACCACAACAGTATCGCTCTTCCCGTTGGTCTAGGTTTACCAGCCAAATGACACGTAGAAAACAATTGATTGCACCATCTCTACTGATACACCTTATCGCTGTATTGGTGAGCCATTCCAGGTCTGGAACGAACTCTTCATTGAGCAAAACTGGGATTGTTAGGGACACGAATTTCAGGTGACAGCAAAATTTCCAATCCTCTCATAAACGGCCAGGAAATATGGATAGTAAGATCAAATTCGACCTCATGTCTAAACGACAGCCCTTAGCGGGAAACATACCATGCGTTGCAACTCATTCGAATTAGTGAATCGAGTTCTCAGAAATGAGACAAAAATAAAGGAGCCACCCTGAAATGATTTAAAAATGACAAATCCGTAAGTCGGATATTCCTCTAATTTTCCAAGGGTTTTGTTGCAGTTTTGCCATAAAACTTTATAAATGAAGACAGTTGAGTGAAATAGGAAAATTGGCCAGGAATACCATAATTCACTTGGTGTGCGCGATTTTTACTCTAACATCAGCTGATCTAAGGCAAAGTGGTTTAGTTGCTTGAAACCGTAGAGCGAACCTCACATAAGAGTAAGTTATGAACTATGAGCAATTTTTTGAGAACGAACTTAGAATAAGTATAACGTTTTTTATGTTCTCAACAAGTGGTAATTCTACCGCGACAATATACGGCCTTGAGAACCAGCCGTAAGTTAAATCCCATAGTATCCTACAAAGGATGCTTAGTTCAGTGCAGTTTATCAGCTATAAACCATGTACCAGGGGTACGCTGGTTTCAGCTGCCACAGTTTCGGCCACCGAAAAATGCGACAGCATGGGAGGTATAGCCAAGCATTGGACGCCATGGAATAATCAGTTAGTTCGCAGCTTAGGGGGACTGAAACCTGAGCAACTACGCATTGAAACCGATAACTTTGATGCATGAGCGCCACTGACTACATGATTGAGGTATATCTGCCAGTGGTGTTAGCCATTGATTATTTGAGTCGGGCTTTGTTTCTGGCAGGCGTCGACTGGCTTTCAAGTACAACTTAAGGTTGACGGAACTCGGGGACTGGGCCTACTTGATGAGCTCTAAGAAATACGAAGCTGGTGGTAAGTTTTCGAAGAATTTTCATCAGCCTTATGAATAGTGTGTGCTCTATCAAGGACCAAGATCATTCAGCCAATCACGTCCCCACTGCTGTCAAGGCGACGCATTCCGGAATCCATATCGAATATGGATCTGCGGCTTGCGTAGTCTTCCGATTCAGAATGACTCATGCAGCCAATAAAGTAGCCAATCGATATTCCATGATTTTTTCAAAACGTTTCTCACAACCGCGTGAGAAAGCAGCCCTAGCTATTACCATGTTGACCGGCCGCCGAGTCTAGTTCTTGCGAAGGTAGCAACCCAAACTGGGACCATATATGGTCCCATCGTCGTTGGATCACCACACAGAGGCGCTGAGGAAGGCTTTGTGTATGAAGTTTAGAGCCCTTGGACGATGTCAGTCATAAAAACCTACGGTCGAATTTGACCAGAGTTGATCACAGAAGGGCATATTATTCGTAAGCAAATATCAGAGCTGTGAGACTCGAATAAAGTTGTCAACGATACAAAAATAAACTGAGGAGGAAAGTCATGAGGTTCTTTGTGGATCTGTACAGTTATTTTGGAGCTATTCTAGTTGAAATTCCGGTTTTGATAAAGATTAACGACATGGTCCTTTCAGTGCCCTGAAAATTACCCAAACCTGATCTCTGGACTTGCGCTGGGTTGCACTCACTAACAAATATTGAAATGAATAAAAAAAAATCTGAATCCAACATGATTTCACTGAGTCACTCCAACACACTTCCGGTAGACAACGAGCGTAGCTGAGTTATGCTACGGACAGCACCTAGTGTCCATAGGTAGAATCGTAGAATCGTAACAAACTGCGACTTTATGCATCCGGATGAGATTGCTGGTCGAATGACTGCGACTTCATGCGTATTCCATTCTGCTCATACCTGTTAGGCCACAAAAAATGTAATGGCCAAGTAACTGATCATGGGTGTTAATCAGCAGACGAAAGGGTATCCTCTTATTCTCACGTACCCAATGCACCGACAACAGTAGTGAGGATCTAGCCGAGTTGTTTTACGTTGTACATCTATGAAACTCGACCTGTTTATTCTGCAGATGACGGATGAAGCTGACGGTCAGCTGGGCCTTCCTGACCGGAAGTTCATCACTACAAATTTAATGAAACTCAATAATCATGAAAAATTGCATTCATTTCGTTTTGGTGAATTGGGCCGATGAGAACTATTCAGACTAGTGTTGACACAGTTCAGAAATTTCCAAATAACAAAGCAAAACAATCCTTGATGTATTGGTTGGTGTTTCGGAAATGTTCACGGTCCAGGAGACCAATTTCATTGTGAAGTGAATTACCTGCCCGAGAAAACGATTTTGGTCGGTCCCATGGGCTTTTGTCTAGAGGGCAATCACTGTAGCTCGGATGCGTTTATTGCTTGTTGATGTGTTGGCTAACATCTATTACTGGTGAACAAATCAACAAGCAGAATTCACCTTAGCCCCATATCCGGATAAGAGATAGTGAACATCGAGTTAGATAACAGTTCTTTAATTAGCGCGGCGTCTTTTTTCATCATGAGGCTGCTAGGGTTCTTTGTGATGCTTTCCACGTTTTCGAATAAGGTATACAACGAAGGACTTGAATAATGAATTTGGAGCATCAACGTTTCATCACACTCAGATCCGAACTGACAAAACTTTGGTTCAGCTGACGACCTTCTAAGCTGCCAGCGGTTTAGGTGAACACTGGAAGTTGAATGAATCACACGACACATTTGTATGGGACCGCCTCACAAACTGATACAAGGTTTAGAAGAATGGGATTTTGAAAATGTTGGGAAAAAACCACCATGTACATACAGTATGACCGAAACGAGAGGCCAGGGGATGAACACGAACGAACCACCTTTCGTTTACCGTGTGTACTTAGAATTAAGCATTTAGACCAAAACCTTTGTATACCGGAAAGACACTATCAAAGTCAAGCAAAGGCTCACTAATGCCAAACCCATCAGGCAGGGTTATGACAGACGACAGACGGCCACAGTAGCATAGCTGGTAAGACAACAGTTCGGTAAGTGGCAAATCGGTAGTCAACCTCCAGTAGTGTCATGGTGCTTACACTCACTGAGAGTTAAGTAATTCTGGTCCATCAGCACAGCCGAATTAAGCTACGCTTCACCACAAGAACTGTCACAACAAATTCTTGTGACAAGGATAGTGACTGCTTATGGGAGGTGGAACAGTGACTATGATGCCCATCAACACTTGACCAGGCTATCTCAGGTGTTTTTCTGATGATCCCAACCTGAGAAGAGAGAGCACCCTTCAGAACAGATCACATGCTGCGTAACTGAAAGATGAGTGATGTCATATCCTGTCTAAGTGCTAGTTAAGCTACTCACGGTCAAACAGTGTGGTCGTTAATTGCTAACCGAAAAGTTGCGGATTGGAATCTCCCGGGAGGTTCGTAAGATGAGCGGTGCAGATGATTCCAAATAAGTATGAAACAACTGTACAGTGTTTCTCGACTTTTCGACATAGATTGACTTCACTTACAGGCTGAAACCCCAAATTAAATTTCGGAAACAGGTGAACGGAAAGACTAAAACTGCTTACTTGACTGTGTTCTACTCTGAACAGTGTAGTACATCCCGTTGATCAGGTTGGTACCTTCACGTGCCTCCAGGTTTGTTTGATGGCCTGCTACAACATACGAAAATCACTCAGGCTAACCTGTTTGTTTCCCGACCTCCGGCTACAACACAATGGCTACCATCCTATCCTGGTTTACTGTACAACTATTTGAGCCCAGTGGTTTGATCTCCTCCGACTACACGCTTTGCCGCTAGGAACGGTTTGGAACTTATAGACCTTGCATATCAAACGCAGCATGAACTGCAGGATATTCGTATCCCGAGGTGGCATTAAAGATTGCTTCTACAAATTAGTTTCAATGTCCACTCACTTGTACATTAGCTTAGTGTTGTCAGGAGTCTCAGCTAAATCTCTGGTTCATAATCTTCAACTGAATCAGCTGTCTCATTTTTAAGTTGGAATGATATTTAAGATACCGAAATATCTTTCTTGGCTAAACACTACTCATTGAGTTGCTGAAATATGATATGGCTTTCGTGCAGTACACTCAGCAGACGAGTATTGTAAACAAGAGATAACACGAAGTTACTCTGCAAATGACTGCATAGGTCCACTTTTCTGCAATCTGGTGTTGCAGTAGGAATTAGGCTTGATGGGAAACGAAAACTACGATAATCTGGTAATTCCAAAGAAGTATGAAATCGATAGCGGGTCATCGAAGAATTCTCCGCAGCACTAGGAGTAGTGCGTTAAGTTTAGAAAATGGATTGTACCAACTGAAATATGAGGTGGCCTATGTGCAGCACATTCAGATGAAGGGAAACATCATAAACGGGATATCCAGTTGAGTCTCCTGTGAGAACCAAATTGATATGCAAATGAGGGTATTTCGCAAAAGTTTGACAACATTCTCCACGGCATCACTCCCATTTGCTGCTTTGTACTGCAGCTTTAGCATCCCACGAATACTCCAGGCGACTATGTGGCTTACGTGACGTTCATCTTATGCGCACTCACTCGGATTTAAAACCAACGCAGCCAGTAGAACGTGAAAACTAATAACGGTGGACGACACCCAAGACCCAAGTCGTCATTCATTGTTTCGATTAGATGCAGGGAAACACAAAGTTCACCTACCACCTCATCCAGTACCAGCTTCAGATTTGCCGCGGGTCTGATCTCAACCCGATTGGAGACCTGAGAAATGGAACAGGACTGTTAGTGTATAGAAGGGCCACTGCATACGGCCTGCTGAGTCTGTGACTTCTGTGAAGATGGGTTGCGGATGTACTAGGGACAGTGCCATTCACACACTGCCGATATGTAGAAAAGTTATTCTTGGAGCGTTTGAAGAAAGATGACTTTGAGAACGTCACTGAAGACTCTGTCTCTCCTAATGAGGCAGTATCCATGGGTTTATCGTGCCTATTTCCACTTTGTGGTC
>SJOL01007044.1:1064200-1076476 GCA_004794785.1 Opisthorchis felineus
CCCACTTTTCTGGGTCCTGATCTACTTGATACGAATATCGTACCCATGGAAACATAAGAGACATTTGTGAAGCACATTCAGTTGAAGAATATCATAAACGAGAGACGCAGCTGTCCCTGATAAGAGCAAATTAGTTTATCAATGAATGTATTTCGCCAACTGCGTCCAATTTGGATCCAAGTAGAACAGAAGACTGATGAGAACTAGGGATGATGATGAGCCATTAGAAGAATGGAACCCGATCGTAGGCCGCCCAAGTGTTCAGCAACCTTGCGAGAGGTGTCTCGTCCAAAAAATACCCATGACAACGTTGTGAGTTCTAATTCCACTTGTTTGCGTCTGCATCTTGATTAGGGACGGCCTTCTCCACACAAGAAGGACAGGAACCTGAATATAGCGAGCAGGACGGGATGCATCATTTGATGCAGAGCGAATTTACGTTTTCACTGTTTATATCTGCATGTTACGCGATATAAGGAAGCATAT
Organism: Opisthorchis felineus; assembly: GCA_004794785.1. Classification (NCBI taxonomy): domain Eukaryota; kingdom Metazoa; phylum Platyhelminthes; class Trematoda; order Opisthorchiida; family Opisthorchiidae; genus Opisthorchis; species Opisthorchis felineus. The sequence goes on from SJOL01007044.1 coordinate 1,064,687, forward strand.
TCCTTATCCAACAACGCTATAGAGGAAGGACAACCTCTGTATACGGAGCGCTCCCTCTAAAAGTTCATTGTCTTTTGGTTTCTGATGACCGGCTCAGACTTGCACTATTTTCGAGAACCGTTACATGAGTTGAAAAGACGAGTTAGGATGTATGAGCTGATAAATTTCAGTGCAGCGCCTAGCCCCTTCAGCAAATTCATCTGCGTACAACATAACACCGTTTCATATTCTAATTTTCTGGCGTCATGTTCGCTCTCTTTTCGTGATATTATTGCCAGACATTCCCGATTAGCCTTTTCAGGTTCACAAAAAATACGTGCGTTGTTTCACCCCACGATATGCTGCGATTCGGAAACTTACTGCGACGTAAGGCTAACTCTCTGTAATCCCGCCAACGTACAGCTTTCCAAGCATTTTCTCTAACAAACGACGCCTTGATCCTCCAAAACGGTACGTTTTGCCAAACGCCTTAGTAATGTTTCATTGAATGGCGACTGACAAGGAGTCAAAGGTTGTTGCCCATAATTCGTGTAGTGCGGCGCCTGGTTGTTCAGCAAGCCCATGAGCAGTATAACAGGTCAAAACATGTTGCACCTAATGCCCCATCATGAGAGTTCAGACACTTCTGGCTTGGTAAAATCCACTAGTCCAGATCACTTTGATCACAGGATACTTCGGAAGATGAGTCATTTGGGAGACCGCTTTGTCTGCTAGATTGCCAGAAAATTCCGAATAGGGTAAGAGGAAGTTTGGAAAATCCCAAGTACAGACCATCCAGGTGGTTTTGTCAAGTGGAGTTCACGCACATTTAAACCGTAACCTAGTTGGTTAGGTGATGCATTCAGCACTCAAACATATTCGAATACCCATATCGCATTGAGTACTTTCGCTGAATGAGTACAGCTCTTTCAGACTGTACAGAAATAATGCACGCCGAATCCAGTGGCTGACATTATGCATGATAACCATTACAGTGTCGAACTTAACTGAACGCCCATGAAAACACCACCGGGGCGTCGGTTAGTGGAGCCTCGTCGAAGCTCCCGCGTGTATGGTGACTAACCTCATCTTTTCAATCAGCTAAAAGTGCTGCCACCGAGGCTAGTGGTCAAACGAAGCGCACATTTTCAGGGTAAATCTGAAAGGTCGGATGGAGGAAAACTGGGATAATTTTCTTACTTTAAGAACTGCTGTGTTTACACCGGACAACACACTGAATTGGAGTCATCCTGGAGTTCCATGATATGCTCTCTAGTATTAGCTATCACTTCAGAAAACTCCCAAAATAACCGCTCTTTTGGTTTAATCCATCCATGTCGTATCGCTTTCTCTGACCAATCTATTACCAACAATTTCATCAAATTGTTGGCCGTCCTGAGGAAAGACGGAGCGACCAAAAGTGTTAAAAATAAACCCATTTATTGGGATGACGGAGCTTCCATGTGGTACGCTCGCTAACGCCAATTTCATGTGGTTTCGTTTTACTACCCACCACTGTCGAAGATCCGGTTGACTACAAATACACGGATGCGACCCAGCACTTCTCCTGTCCTGGCTCCAATATTCTCATCAACCAACATCAACAAGGAGAAGCACTGAACTCGAGTTTCACTCTTATCAAAGCTCAGCAGCAGCGCATATCCCTGACCGTGTCTGGATTTGAACCTCGCATATCTGACATGCGAAGACAGTGCGTTAGCACTACTCCACCAGGGCAGCTAAATTATCACGGCTGAACAGGCGAACGTGTTCAAATTTGAGCAACGCGAATGACTTGTCCAAAGACGACGAAGCAGTAACCACACTGGCTTTTGCAATCGATTGGTCTGCCTATGTAGACTTCCAAGTCAGACAGCGGCACGAACGCTTTGAACTAGCTGGATAAATCTGGCCAGTTGTAGGTGGTTGCGTAAATTGTAGAATTTGTTCATGGAGTTGTGTTAATGGGTTCACCTCGCATATCAGATGTCCGAGATTCGGCCAGAAATGTGTAATGTTGATGAGCTCTAGTAAGAACGAAACTCCGGTCTGGAGTATACTAACCAGAATAATTATGCCGGGACAGGAGGACTATCCAAGGAAACATGTGAAAGTGAATTTCCGTAAAATGTAAACCAAAGGTTAGAGACTGCTGCCTCGCCGACAGCAAGTGAAACCGCGGGCAGAATAATAAGAGGTGAAAGATTTTCTTGTGTGAACCTTCTATATCCTGACATAATTGAACCGCTTGAGTCCGCTGTCGTCCACTGTTGGATGAACCTGCAATCAACCACGCCAACCGCCCAATATGTTATCCCATTATTTTCAGTTGTGCGTCGCATGATTTCAAAAAGGCCACTACCAACAAACCATTTTTTTGCTTCGCTTGGGTGACTATGAACTAATCTAGTTTTCACGAACTTTGATCACACTAGCTGTGGGTGATTTGGATGGATTGTCTGGAATTATTTAGGAGTATTAAGAAGTATGTGTTGTATGTGCGTTGTGTCTCCGAAACACGCATACAATGCCCCAGCCCGGTCATTCATCTCAGACCGCTCGGGGTGAAACTCGGGTCCTCGCACTTGTTTCTCCGGATGTCTGGTGATCCTGATGCAATGGCCCGAGGTATCTACGGTATTTACGGCCCCAGTGCTGAATGCGCCAGCAAACTGTCGTCTTTGCGCTGTTAGGTTGACTGGTTCAGCCAAGATCAACGCATCCCGACATGGGAAATGGTGTTTGTTTGTTGGCAGCATACGTTCCAAAAACGGCTTCTCTGTGGCTGAGAAAGATAGCTTCTATCATGATTTGCCACGGCTGCTCCTATCAGCCAGAAGCATGGACATCGTGATTCACGTGATTCACAAACTTTCAACACAAGCGTGTGATTTGGAGACCACCAAATGCAAACCAGCCGTGGATCCATGTGGACCAGTTGGTAATCAGTTACCGGTGGAGAGCTCTGATACAATATTGTCGTTCATTTTGGAGTACACCACTTTACTCCGATCACGGCAATGTGCGGGCACAAGTATCTATCCGCTTTCCTCCTAGAACGCGCCGGTTGATGCAAAGCCATTCAGTTCACTATCTGCAAAGCGTCTCTGTAGCTCAACAATATCGAGTTCAGCTGGCCCAGGAACTCCCAGAATTCGATGAGCACAATGGTGATTTGGATGAAGACTGGATGAAACTGTCTGCTCGAGGTCACACCCAAAGGAACACTGGATCTCGTCACGGTCAGCAGCTCTGATTGAAGCCAGGAAAACTATACCAGCAACAAACGACATGGATGGTGAGCGCAGATCCCTCAAACGCCGAATAAAGAAGAGCCTAGGGATTGACAAAGAGCGCTTATGAATCGCAAAAGCCCGGGAAATAGGGAGAGTTTGCAATGTGGAACAATAGCACCCTGTTCCAAATAATCCGATTAACTGGTCCGAAGATGGGTGTTGGTGAAACTACCTCCGAAAGCCATCGGACCTCGTTCCATTTACAGAAACATTGTATTGAACAATGGGCTGAACAATTTGAAGAACAGTTTAGCTGGGCTCCATCAACTCACCTGGAAGGATTAACTGAAACCAAGTGGGACGTCGACATCAGTCCGCCATCGACGATGGAAGTCCCGCATGCAATCTCATTGCTTCAGCGCAACAAAACACCTGAACCAGACGGTTTGCACCCTGAACTCTTTCAAGAAGGTGGCGAGTTTATCACAGCTAACCTAACGACCCTATTGCAAAACGGTTACAATGAGGAAAAACCTCAAAGAGAATGGAGCACCTCAAAGAGTGCAAAAACACCGCGCGAAAACCACCAAGGCACCAGCCTAGTGGCTATAGCTTCCAAACTGTTCTCTGGCATTATCCTGCGCAGGTTGATCCGTCATCAGGAGAATCAGATTCGCGAGAATCAAGCTTAGTTTCGCCCTGGTTGGGGTGGCACCGATCATATCTTCATGTTTCGGTATGTGTTGAAACTGCACCACTCCTTCCGACGACCACGAATGGCCGTATTTCTCAACCCCAAATCTGCTGTTGACTCCGCTGATCGTCAGAAGTTGGGGCGGTGTCTGGCGATGAAGGGATGTCCCTTCTGAACTCTTGTCTCTTATATAGGCACTTTACGTCTCCTCTCGTAGAAGCGTACGTATCTACGACAAATTCTCTCCTGAGTTCACCACAGCTGGTGGTGTCAGACAAGGATGTCTTCTGTCGCCCTTCCTCTGCAACTTCGTAACCGATATGCTGCTTCAATCTTCTCTATCTACCACTAATACCGCGGGGATTGAAACACTACCGGGGCGTTCGCCCAAGGATATTGAGCACGTTGACAATATTGCTCTTCTTGGATCAGACCTTTTGGAAATGCAAAGTATTTTAAATAACCTAAGTAATTCCGCTGCGCAGTTCGTGATGCGCTTCGCACCTGTAAAGTGCAAAGTGCCGCTGTAAGAATGGATGGGACTAAACGCAAAACTCAAGCTTGAAGGTGAACTGATCGATGTCATCGCTAAGTTCATCTACCTGGGCAGCTGCATAAGTCCCGGCGGTCTGGCGAAAGACGAAATCATTTCCCGAATTGGAAAGGCAAGGGTGGCGTTTGCTACCTTCCGACATGTGTGGCGCCGGCGTGGCATCGGTTTCACTGTCAAGGGCAGAGTGTACAATGCCGCGGTTGGATCTGTCCTACTTTATGGATCATGGATGTGGCCTCTGCGTGTGGAAGACTTCCGAAGGCTCTTTGCGTTTCGCCACAGGTGCCTCCGAAGCAATGCGCGAGTCTGGTGGGAACATCAGATCAGTAGTGCTGAAGGACGGCAGCTGGTTTTCTGGAAAGTTCATTCTCCATAGGTTACGTTGGTGCCTCGTAGAGCCCTTTTCGCCCGATCTTGTGTCGGACTGCGACGACCCAGGGGCAGTCAGTCCATGACCTGGCCAACGAAACATACCGGTCAACTCAGTCACGTTGGTAAGTGCCATCCTTCCAGATGGAGACCACGGGGAAAGACAAGCTAACCTGACAGATATGGATGTGTCACGCAACTGATGGCGGTCTTGGATCAAAGCTATCGCTTTCACCGCGCAGATCCCCATTCCTGTCAAACCGGAAAAACAGAACCATTTGACGTCAATGAAGTAATTGGGCCATTGCCTCCAACGCGAGGCTCTCATTCCCTTGTTCGCCTTATTCTCAATGAACAAAGTTGTAGCAGCTGGAAACATTGCATTCCGATACACGGTTTATGAGCGGGAAAAAAAATGAACTGAACCGGATCCACAGGCATCCTAAAAGACCCAGTCCCAGTACACTAGGTTGGCGCGTTCCTACGTGACGCCTGCGGAGGCCAAAAGATACCGTGGCGCATCATTCGACCTCCGCGGCATCAGCACGAAATAGTCGTCGTCTAACTTTATTCAGCATTCTGCACAACCCGCACACCCAGACAAACAAGCGACCCTCAAAATCCTATATATGGACCGGTCCCCAACATCACACGCCATATTCATACGGCTTAATATGGTTAGCCTTCGCCTGACATGGTCTACGTACAGAAGACTTCTATTATGAGGCTCATCCTCGGACTTCTCGAATAAACTGAGCTGCCTTGGCACTTCCACATGAAAATCCGCGAGCAAAGCTTTCCACAAAGGCAAAGTGAAATTTGGTGTGCAACCCCCTGCGAAGAGAGGCAACACGTAGGAGACTTACCCCTCATCGAGTAATGGCCTCTCTTTGGAGGGTTACTATATGTACAAAATGGTTAGTACTACTGGTTTTTAGGCGGGCAGACGCCAGCTTATGAATATGAGGCTGTTACTCAAAATAAGTCTTTGATCCCCCAAGCTCATGTGAAATTTGGTTCGACGCTTAGAGGGAAGCAGGTTTCAAGCGCGGCATGCAAAAGTTTGGCTTTTTTAGCACAAAATGGCGCACAAACTCTCTGCTGTAACCAAAATTTGTGCAACAGCTTTTGAAAATAAATCTCAGCTCAACGTCGCTTTCTATGAGACCAGTTTGTCTCCCAGGTCCCTCATTGCAACTGGCAAAATAATGTTGCTAACCAACCTAAAGTGTGGAGCTTTGGAAGAGTTTGACTGGTCAACGTTGGAACGGAATGGAATCGGCTGATCAACGTAAAAATCAAGGACAAGATGCAAATCCACGACTCCGTGATTATATATTCATCCATTGGTGAATGCACCGTACTCCGTGTCGGTCGCATAGTTTGACAACCGCCTTAAGGAACGGCTGAGTACATTTCCTCACGTAGTGGAGCCCGAAAAACGGAACTCGCGACTGCCGCTCACTTAATCGACACAAATTACCGGATCGATCAGGCCCAATCAATCATTGTGATGCATCAAGTGCCAACAAATGGTTCTAAGTTGGTTAGGCAAAATGCACTCACAACAGCAGATGAGTTCGTCATTCGGTTAAACCAAGCATTTCTGTGTCATCAAGAACATCCGTGACAACTTAACCCTGCCTTGGCCAACCAACCACGGTTCTTAATTGACCGCGATTGAACGAGTCAATACCGCCTTCTTTTGTCGTATTGTCTACCGCCTAATCTGTTTTCATGCAAACAGTTTAGCCTCGTATTCCAATTATAACTGTATTCGCCCGTCAATCCTCTATCTGAAACAATTGTTCGTAATACCAGTTGTGGTGCAAAACACTAGAATACTCAGCACTCCAAACGACCACTGCTGTGTGTCTGAACAGTTTACGGGCAACAGTACAGATAAGTGATTTCTTTTTTACATTGCTCTATATTCTCGAAGACTAGATTGCTGGCTGATTACCAGGTGCGCGGACTTTCCAAGGAGTTTTGTTTCTGAGCCTCTAAGCCATACATCAAAACTGTTTTCTGTTTTTCGCAGTAAATCAAAGCTGTTCTTTGGAAGCAGGCCTTTTTAATTTTCCGAAGGCCATAAGGAGGAAACTTTATGGCGACACTCTTCTCCCTGTTACATCACAAAGTTTTCAGACAAAAGAACCAAAGATGGTGAGAGATCAGTATTTACAAAACGAAGCTAAAGACGTTGCTTCTAAAGTTTCGGAGCACCAAGTGCCATTGGCATCTTCTCTATGGTCACACGGTGTCCACGTATATACATTATTGGAACTCCGGTTATCTTGCGTATTCTTCTCTTCAAGTCTTTGTCACAGGTTGCTACAATATAACACCGAGCTTGGCAGCGTTCAACAAGACAATCATCTGCGTATGTCCCGCGATGTTGACAAGTCAATCGCTGAATACGCTCATCACGAAGAATCCTAGAGAAAATAATTTGGCGGCACTGGATTTACTACCTACTTCAGGGCGACACGATAGCGTTCGGGCATTTTCTCGATTTCACCCATCACACAGTCGGTGACATACAGGAAACCTAAGACGGATTAATTCACTGAAAACTGACAACTCACATTTGGCCAACAAGCAGTCCATTATCGATCGGAACAAGTCTAGACGGTTCTTGATGGAGAAATTAATGTAGTTCGTATCCAAGAGTATATGGTACGGAGGACCCAATGCTTCGTTGTACGAATCCTTTAACCGTGGGAACACTTCTGGGTTGTGCTTGATAGAAATGCGCTGTACAATGTTCTGTTTCAAAGGGTTCACAAGTTTTTTGTGTTGGTCTCGCTTTTTTCTAAGTAGCGATTAGTGTTGGAGTAGGTTACCAAAAGGATATCTACATTCTAGAGTCCGTCAAAGCGATCATTCGCTTCTGTGCAGCAAATTTTCGAGTTCGCCTTGCTTTTGTCATTCCCGAATAAACCGCTAGAACTGTGATAGATGGAGCTGCTTCTGAAAGAGCAAAGGCGACAAAACGTAACAGAGAGTATATCCCAAAAACAATACACAATTGAAAGAACTCCAACCATGAAAATGACAGGTTGGCAAAGAAGAGCGTTTTCCCTGTCCAACCACTTGGGTCATAAGTGACGCAAAGAGGTGTGCCAGGGCGAGAACAGATGTAGTAGACAACCCTTCGTGTAGTCTGAGGGACAACTGCCCAAACCTATAGGATACTTACGTGGTTCAGCATTTCAAGCCCCTGATTTGAGCCCGCGGGTTGTCACTTTTGGAAGCTGACTTTAATTTTGTAAGGGTGGACTGGTGCAACATTGCGCTGTATTGTATTGGGGGGCGAGATGGCTCAGTGGTTAGAGCGCGAATTTACTGACCGGAAGGTCCGTGGTTCGAACCCGACCTCTGCCTCTGCCTCTCGACTTCCCCTGTCCAGGCTTGAGCAACCTGGCAGTATCCCAGCCCTCGTGCTTCCTTCGGGTAGCATGGCAGCTAGATACCGAAATGGTGTTACAGCTGAACGATTATCTTTTTTTCTTTGTATTGTATTGTGTTCCGTTGTGTCGTACTTTTTTTGTATACACACCTGCAAAGGATCCGTCTCAACATCGTGGACATTCCGAAGCACTAGGTCTGTAATGGTATTAGAAGTGACACTCTGGGACCACCGATGAGCAAACCAAACCAAGACAAACACACAGGGCAACAGCTAGCCTTGGATTTCTTATGGATGATGAGGGCTGTTAGACTAACCTGCTTGGTTATTCCAGCATGAATTGACAACCATGTGCCACTGCTGGGCATGCTGATGGCTTTAGAAGTGCAGTCTCCTCTTCACTCTCTGGTCTCAGTCCCTCAAGTTTAAACCCGACTTAGGAGGTTCATCTGGTCGTACGGCCGGTTCAGCGTATGTTAATACCTACTGTGAGCAAGGGCTCATTAGCACAGTCCGATGCGACAGGCAAATGCAGAAATTGATGCCAGCCCATCATATATTTCCCTGCTTGTGCCACTCTAGACTGGGCATCGGAAAGAGTACTTTTTCGGTAAACGGTGCTTCGACATGTGCAATACATGACCAGACCACCGCAGCTTTTGGTGCTGGATACACCATTCGACTGAAGTCCCTATTTTCTAACTGCCTCGCTGCGGATTCACTGACACTGAGACAACTACTACAGCACATGTGAGGATGTATCAGTTTCCCTGCTGGCAAAACCGCGTCTCACAATCACAGAACATGCCGTACTGCAGCCTGACACACATCCCTTGAGACTCAGGGATATGCTGCTTTGCCGCCAAAGATGACTCACATTGGCAAATGCGACCCGAGGAGTGACCTCACCTGTCTCACTACATTTGTGATTCATACGACTTCCAAGGAAAGTAAAACGCTCCAGAACCTTGAGTACTCCTTCTTGGATTATGTTCAGTGACTGCCTGCCCAGGAGCAAAACCTTACACTTTGTGGGTGTAAGTCCAGTTCCACTCAATTTCACAACCGTGAGCCGTGCATATATGTGATTCGGTTATTCGGGCCGCCGCAGCTTATTGCAGTGGGTAGTGCAAGACACCGAAAAAAAATTAAACAATAAAAAATGACGGGTTAATAGTTAAGAGCAAGAGAATAGATAGAAAATCGTCACTCATTGCGTGACGTCACCATGTCGGTGAGTACCAACAACCATTAATGTGGTGGGTCTATGATACCGCAGACAAGCAGACGACATGCACCAGAGCAGCCAGGACCTCTTATTATGTTGTTCATGCTTCACTATGCACTGTCCACCTCGTGCAATCTTCCAGTCGGAACCTGTCCTAGAAAATACGGCACAGCGTGGCAATCGACACGTGACATAGGGTGTATGGCGCAGCCAGCGCAGTTGGTGCAGCCGAATCACCATCATCAATGACAAAAAGACCAAATAAAAACACTGGTACTTCACCGTCTTACAACCACGTCAATATATTTGGATAGAGCCTTATAATGGAAAGAAAAAATGTGGCATCAAGGGGGGGTCTAGGGCTAGCCTAACACACGTCCGAGGTGCCTACACTTCCAACACTCAGTTAAGCAATCTGGAGAGGAACTAACAGCATGAATAACACTTGAAACGGTTAGCCGCCATATCGCTCAGTGTCTTCAGCGAAACACGAGGAGGGTCACGTGGACCCCATTCTAGAAGGCGCCCAGTATCAACGACGTCCACACTTTTCGTAACATCCTCCATACCCTCCTGCCATGTCAAATTCTGTTAACCTCTAGGTTTCTGGCACTCAAAATCAGGCACGGAAAATAGTGCTCGAAGACTACGTAAAATAAGCGATAGATAGTCTGTTTATAACGGAGGTCACGCCAATCCCTCTATGATTACTGTATCCACTTTGAGCACCTTTTTTGAAAAATGGACAACTCACTTCAGTTGACCAGGACCTCTTTCACTAAAAAAAGTACTGACTGGGAATTCTAACTCCAACTTTAAACAGAGCAACTGGGAGTTCGTCAGGACCAGCAGCTCGGTGACGCTTGAGAGAGAAAAGGCATTCGCTTAATTCTCTGTCGACGATTCCAATTTCAATATTCAAGGCAGTGTTACGGGTCGTAAATCCGGCAGAGAAACTGAAGGCGGCTAGTTGAATTGTTATTGAAAGTGTTCAACCCAACGACTCGGAAGTTCCTCTTTTTCAGAGACAAGCTAACCATTGTTATCAGTGATATTTTCGCTAACCGGAGGTCTCATTTCGCCTGTTGAGCGTATCAGCTGGAGTGGTTTAAACACATTCCCAGAGTTTCTCGACTCCTCCGTCTTCTCATCTTTCTGGACCCACCAAGCTTCTCGATCCGCGCAGATGCCATTTTTCACCTGAAGTCCGACAGTTCGTCGGATGGTATTGTACTATCGACCAGAAGAAATATGTATCCGAGCTCCGAGCAGCTTTAGGGCATTGCTCGGGATCCAGTGCTTAGATCTAGTCGGCTGTGACGTTCCAGAAGCGGAGCACTTAGCATCTTGCAGGCTTGTCGACATCAAAAGACGCCTTATCCGGAAGGGAGTTCATTAGATGGTATTAGTAGGCTTGTTTCACACCAGGGTTCAAGGGCTTCTCAATAGCCAGATGTGTGTGCTTGAGCCTCCCTGAAAAAAAAGTAACGAGAGCCGTAACAAGATCCGAATCCACGTATAGGTGTTTCAGAACGAGTGATACTTAGTGATTGGCCCACGCCACATATAACTAATGGATATGTGATCTATCTGCGTCGGAGGCTAGCTCGCATTCGGGGGCTTCTGTTGTTCCGGAAGTTAGTACTGCGCAGAAACAGTCTGTAGTCAGAACATAACTGCAGCAGGCGTTCGCCGTTGTTCGTGCGTCTCGATTGTCGTCCAACATGACCATCCAATCGAGCCCTAGATGAGCTAAGTCTGTCTACCTACATATTCCAAGCAATTGCAACGATGTCTGAACATTTAGCCGGAAGTAATGAAGCGCTGAAAGCTTGGTGAAAATGTCTTTGAGGGCATCCGAGCTACCGTAACTGTTACAGTCAACGAACACTGGGTAGCGAACGAATCTGTTAGTTCTTAAGAAGGGATATGAGATGTCACTAGCTTCAGAGTGCAGATGGCGGAACAACGAATGTGTGTAAGAGAAAGAGGAGAGGCTTCGGAAGTAGCCGGTATTCTTTCACCTGCTGGGATGTACGCAGCGAGCAAGCCGACCCGGCCGATGCCACCACGTGACGGCCAATGAAGCATGAAGTCATTTGTAATTGTGTTATTCATGGTTGTTCAGTTGAGTTTAGTTCAGTTTATCATTTATCATGCACCAATGGAAGGCTGGCTCCAAATGCTACAATTTCAGTCACCGGAAAATGGGACAGCGTGGTAGATACAGCTAAGCATTGGATGCCACGGTATAATCAGTTAGTTCGTGTTATATGCTACTCTGACGGAACTGGAAAGTGGGCAGCTACGCATTGAAGG
>SJOL01007053.1:0-28191 GCA_004794785.1 Opisthorchis felineus
ATCTATCCTGATTGTGTCAACCGACTGCCTCACCTGTCAGAAGTTCCGTCAGTTAGCGCTCCAGTCAGAAGTTCGGGGTTTAAATCCGGGCGCCGTCTAAGCTAGGTACTGATGAACTGCTCTAACAAGAGCGAAACTCGAGTCGAGTGTTTCTCCTTTTCGATGTGGCCTCACCAGAATAACTGTTACCGGACTGTTTCTAAAAATCTCGCTACCATCTTCAACTAAACCAAAGCTTTTGATGAAACGCGCTGCTCATAAATTTGTTGAAGCCTCTTCGATGGCCCATGACCGTTTTCGGCAGTCCTCGAGCTTTTTCAACTGTGTTCTACTTGAACCCAGATTGCAAGCAGTTTGCGAAATTCCATTGTTTGAAAGTTAATTTGGCTTTAAAGTATGACTTAGCTGAATTCCAGCAGAATCAGTTGCTTTCAGCAACCTTATAAGTAGTGTGTTCTCTCATGAAAATATACTACGATATCTGCAATATTGCGCCAACCAAAATATGAGGTGACCTGTGTGCAGCATACTTGGTTGAAGAACAACATATTAGATGGATTCAGCTGGGATTCAATTGAGTTTTCTGATAAAAAACCTAACCATTTTTCCGAATTCAAATTTATGTAAGATACCCACTTATCTAGAATGTCGAGATTTGGCGAGCCAGTGATGCTTGAGCTGAGACGGTAAGCATTATGTACACGAAATGTGTTCACTGAAGACATCTATCCACCGCGCCGTTGATTTCTCACCTTTGGCTCCATTACTGGATGTTTCCAGTTGTCCTGCTTTAGGTTAGCAGTTCTCAAACCTTTCAGTCCATCATCCAGTCAGCTGCCCAAGCCCGACCCCATCGCTTCCCCAGCAGAAACCCAGACTCCTCTTCATAGGTTCCCCCTGGAGAAATGCCAACAGTCCGAAGGGCACATAAGATAATCTGTAATGCTGTGATTGGTCCGCTCGACGACTGCAACGACAATGCGGTAATTGATCGACTGATTCGATTGACAAGAATTCGTAGCCAAGTAGCCCCATAAAACCTGTCGGATACTTTGTTTGTCTGTAGGTGATTGCTGGTCAAAGATATTCAGTGTTCATGAGCTCGAACCCGCTGATTCCTCTCTTTGATATGCACTCACCAGGATAAGTGCGGAAGGATAAGATGTTAGTGTGCTCCCATGCACGTGAAAGATGTTGACGACTAATCTGAAGCATTCGAATAAAAAGTAGTCCAATCGTAGCGAAATGCCCTACTCATTTGCAAACAAATTTGGTTTTGCGGGAGACTCACCTGGAACCCAGCTGAATCTCTCGTTTATGAAAAGCATTAGGGGTTTTTCCTCAATCCGTATTTGTGATTTTTGCATAGTTAGAAAAGGGGGAGCTGGGCGGACGTGTTTCCAACCCCTCAGATCCTTTATAGGATCGAAAACGCGACAAAAGTGAACCAATCAGACGTGGAGCTAGGAAACTGCGCGTGCTGTCCAGGGCAAAGTTCACCAAGCACACAGCGGGTAGTCTGGGTTATGTGGGTATCATAAGTTCAGTTGGAAACATTGAACAAATTTGTGTTGTTTACAAACTTCGGATGAGAGGAGTCGGCAGTAGCAACACCCAGTAGGCGATAGCCTCGACAATCGGGGGACTACGTTACCTGGCTGCTTTGTTTCCGGTTGATACATGATCCGAAATGTCTTGGCCAGACTGTGACGACATGCCCCGTGTCGTGAATAACTGCTGTCCTCGCTCCAGAGCCTTAGTGTTTGAAAAAGACTCACCAACAAGGAACACAACAGCTTTACTGCTGACAATCGAGTGTAAAATGTACAACGGAGGTCAAGAGATTTAAAGCACACTTTTGACCTTGAATTCAGGCTGCCCGATCAGCGTTGGGTCAATACTCGTTATCGTCGGCCGTTGCTTCTATGGAATTCCTGAACACTTATCGTTGTCGGCCGTTGCGGAATTGATTGACTGCTTCAGCGTCCAATCAGCAGCTGGATTTTCTGACACAGATGCTTGATGGCTTCCCTACTGCGATTTTGGTGGGGTTCGAGTGTCTCAGTAGGTTTAGGACATTGTGGGATTACTTTCAAGAATCTGACCTTCATGACAATATGTGCCGAAAAAGAACTGGATTTTTCATCTGCATCCAAAAGGACCGCTTCAGACAATGTTCTCTAGTTCGCTTAGAAGAGGAAATAATACCAGCTACAACTTCAAAGCCTTCTTCTCCGTGAGTGGGTCTGTCAGGACATTCGCATGAGGGAAGGCAGGGGAAACGCATGAGGAGACAACCGTATTATCTCAGTTACAGAGCGGCTGGATAGTATTCAAGCGCTGGCTTTCGAGTGTGAACGTTTAGGGAGCGACTATCTCTTGTACAATAATTATGGGTTTGACCGAAAAAGGTTTGTGGGGATTCCAGTTTCACGTCTTGTACATATTGTTATATTGTGTTCACCATGGCAACCATCTGAATAAGCATACTTTGGGTTCATATAAACTAACCAACTGCAGTCCAAGGTCGCCGAAATTTGTGGTGCACATTTTGGCGTAGGTGCAGCCAGAAAAACTCCATTTTGAAGGAGAGGTCACTGTGTTGATGAACCAAATTCTGGTGATTTATATCTCATAATGGGATTCAAAAGGTTAAATTTCATCCTCATCACGTGCACTTTCATGGACACTGACGGTTCCTACCAGTCATGATTTTTTGGTTATCTGCCGTTTTTCGTTTCCTTATGTGATATATGCATATTCCAACACACAAGTAACCGGTGAGCTGCGGTCAGAATGGCAACGCGCAAGACATTTTATAACGGCCCAGGTGCTTCTAAAAGCTGTCAGCTGCCAGACACAAGACACCTCTCAGCTAGACCGTCCGTTTATTGTCCAAATGGTGTCGCTATTTAATTCACATCCTACTGAGGGGAGGCGTTCGGTGGAGCAGTCATCTCGATACTCGTTGTGACATGAAGTCAGATGTTCGAAAACAGCTGTTTGTGGTGACAAGTTTGCCTGCTCCATAGAGTTACGGATCCAACCTTGCGATCAGCTGACGATCAATAGCCTCAGTATCAGATCTTCAAGTGAACCAGTCCATTGTTATCAGAAGTGACCAAGTGTATGGTTGCTCTGGTGTTGTAGAAATTCAGTCACATTCGTAAAATAGTAGCGAATGTCTGGAGAGGTTAACTGGCTCGCTACGGCTGTGTAGCTTACCAAAACTTCACAAAACACGTGTCAGATAAGACTCTCTTTTCGATTCGGATAGTTCCACTTTTCATAAAATAACCTGGTAATTTTTCAGTTTTCCTAAACCTTGACTGCCAACTACAATTGAACAAGAAGCAGTTTTCACCGTATTGAACGAATAAAAGACATGCAGATATCGGATAAAAATAATTTTTCCGCGGACGTGTTGTTTTTATTTCCTATTATGCCTTTATTGGAAACCACCGAATTGTTATGTGGTAACATTCAACTACAAGACTAGTGAAACATCCATCTAAGGAGTTGTCACTTGAGTAGCCAGTCAACATGTGACCACGTGACTTAAAGTTGAGTGGTGTTATGCCTTCCCTAAGAGTGAGTAAATCTCACTGCTGACCAGCCGCTCGAAGCCGAAAGGTTAAATGCTCAAACTACTAGCACGAAGATCGTGGATTCGAAACTACCTACTGCAGTTTGGTGAGACGCGTATTGCCGATGATTCTCAATAAGGACGAAACAGCTGTACAGTGCTTCTGGGCTTTTCAGCATAGATTGGCTTCACTTGGAGGATGGAATTTCCAATGAAAACTCCAAGGCCTCCTCCGACCACCAGCAATTTTACGTTGCCATACCTGTCTGAAGGAACACCACTGTCCTTTAGTGGATTGCATGATGAACATTGCACCAATGAGGTCTTGTTTTACTGCACTGAGGGTACTTGAATCAGCCTGTTGACCAAACATTGCTTGTTGCCTTGCCCATCTTAACTATCTGGCGTGTGATGGTTCTCAAATTCACCGTTTATGTTTTCGTCCGCGCTGTCTGTTGCTACCCATGTAGGCTTATTCAGCAAGTTCTTACCAACCAAATCTTTCGTAAAGGCAAATCCCGACGTCAGTTACCACAGCGGAGAAGGTTTTGTAAACACTTTCGAAGATGCTGCTGATGTTAATGATAAACTTTTACGGCCACTCAACCACCAATTAAGATGGAACATTGTGAAACATCGACTGGAGGGCTTTATTATTTATTGTTTTGCGGTTTATGTAGCTGAAGGTTCACAGGGGACAAACTTAGGAAAGGAACCTGCACTTGTTTTTACCACAGTATTTGGGGATAATCTTGCCTAACCCGGGTGTAAAAAGGTAACCTTCCAAGTGTGAAGGTGTATGTGTGTGTGTGTGTGTGCGCGCCCTAACCCACCTAGGCTGGACAAATCAGTGTGCTAGCTGTGAAAATGTGCTTGCCTCTGTACGTGCTTGCGTGCGTACATCCACACACGCGGACATGTTGGCATGACCAGACGTCAGCGGACCGAGTGTGCACCTGTAAGCCCATTACGATTGCGCAGTTCGCTTTCTTGTGTTGCTGGTGGTTTCGTCTTCAGCGTGTGCAACATGAAACAGCTCGTATTTAACTCAAAAAGCTAAACCCCATCAGACTTCGTGGGGAACTAATTCCGTCAGCGCTGCCACGACTTGCAGGAATTTTGTGGTTGAGTCAGTGAGAACCTAAAAAGCTTATTTCAGTTTCCTCGACTGTGTCCTTGAAGATCCGGATTCAATGTTTGGAAGTCAAGTTTTGCACCTGTTTCTGACTGGCTGGATCTGTCTACAGCCTGGAGTACTCAGGTTGACGGCTGCGTTGGAAGGCGAACATGATGCTCACGTTCCAAGTAAGTTTGCTGGACAGTGAAGCCAGGCAGTGCCAGTGTTTCCCATTTGTAGTCTGGAGGACAGTCATTGCCTTCTTTCAAGTCTATGACAAACAAAACGTAACCATTGTCTTAATAGAAAATCTTTTATAATTATATGTAAGGGCTGATTGCAGCCCGCTGAAAACAGATCACTGTTTTGTCGGAGTTCATTAGACAGACGTAGTCATCGAAATTGGGTCACCTTGAATGCCAAGTTTGACTCTGCCGTAGACTGTGGGTTAACGTGAGACACAAACGAACCTCTCACCCAGATGTATAGAATATTGATAAGTACCCAAAATTTCGAAGTAATTTTCTTTGATACAGTACTACTCATCAGCATATCGACAGCCCACCGCCGGTTTTGTTCTTTTATGTCTCATCAGGTGTGCGTGGACCCCAAAGTTCCGTCATTCATACCTATGAGTAGGGTTAGGCGCTCAGCTGCAAAATGAGTTGATGTTTATCCGAGGCATAAAGATACTCTCGCTTGTGATGTTTGTTAACCGGTCACGCATCATCAGGGCTGTCTTAGAGTTCATCTAGCCAATATGCATGATCTCAGAGCACACGAACTCTGTGAGTTCGATTATTACTCATCAACACCCAAGTCCCAACCTTGTAAACAGCAGGTTCAATTAAAACGCATCAGTATCTCATTATAAAAACAAGATTTTCTTCAAGTAGGCAATTCACCAAGTCGGAACTTTCTATGGAAGAATTTTAATCGTGGTCCAGTCATAACTTTGAGAAGAAAATATGAAATTTGGTTGTTTTGTGATCATTTCGGTGTTGTTTCTATTTTCCCACATATACATAATAAGGAGTTTTTCCGCTAAGTTTTCTCAAGCGAGGCTACCCTCCAAGCAGGACCAAGTTACTTCAGTCATGCAACGTTTGTTCTGATATTGATTCATTTTAAGGGAGCACCACTCAGCTTCCGAAAGAGACCCCTGTCATGATCTCAACGAAGATCAAGACGTGAACTGTATGCAATAAGCTTCCACGCATTTTGATCCGAAAAAAAATTCCTGGATTATACTTTACACGGAACTGGGGGTTCAATGAGGGAGTTTCTATATGTCTGACACAAAAACACTACGATTTCTGTCCTAACTGAGAGACCAAATGTGAGGCTATCCTCTTGCGTATTTTTGAAGAGACAAAGTATTAAAGGAAGGCAGGTTTGATTGGCTTCCGAAGGTGACCGCTAGACGGAGGGCGACGTTGCTGGACACTTGCTGTCGAAACACCAATTACAAGCCATCTGTTAAAGTTGGGCGAGATGGCTTAGTGGTTAGAGCGCGAATTTACTGACCGGAAGGTCCGTGGTTCGAACCCGACCTCCGCATCTCGACTTCTCCTGTCTAAGCTTGGGCAGCCTGGCAGTATCTCAGCCCTCGTGCTTCCTTTGGGTGGCATGGCAGTTAGGCACCGAAAGGGTGCTTCAGCTGAACGATTATCTGTATTATTATATCTGTTAAAGGTCTATCTTGCCAAAAGGAGACCAACATACACTTGTCCCATCTCGAGAGACCACCACCACCTTAATGGGCCACCCGAAAACCGTCTCCTTCGCAAGTTGGTGTCTTATGACAGGGAATTTACAGTCAACTGGCCTTCGGAAGCTTCTCTGGGGGGTTATGAACCGAACAGACTACCCTCCAGCTATAACTGTCGCCAGATTGTCGATGTGAATTGTGGTCAGATTACTCACAACTAAAAAGTTCAGTAGCTTTACGACATATTCTCATTTACACACGAATTCCGTTTTGACCGGAGACTCAACTGAATCCAGTTTAATCTATCATCCTGTCAAAACCAAATTCTTGTGCAACTGGGATTATTTTTCGAAATCTGTTCAGTTTGGATTCAAGTAGAACATAAGGTTGACGGAAACCCGGGGACCGCGCCTACCTGATTAGCCCCAAGAAGGGCGAAACCGGTCATGGGCTGTCGAAGAGTTTTCAGCAACCTTGTGAGTAGTTTCCTTCATGAAAATATACTGCGATATCTCGAATATCGTACCAACTGAAACATGAGGCAGCCTGTGTGCAGCACATTCAGTTGAAGAACATCATAAACGAGAGACTCACTTGAGTCTCCCGTGAAAACCACATTGATTTGCAAATGAGTGTATTTGTCGAAATCAGTCCAATTTGGGTTCAAGTAGAACATAAGGTTGACGGAAGCTCGGGGACCGCGCCTACCTGATTAGCCCCACGAAGGGCGAAACCGGTCGTGGGCTATGGAAGACATTTCAGCAACCTTATGAACCATGTGTTACACTCATTAGCTCTATTTGTCTGACGTGTAAATGGGCATTCAAGTGTTCGTGAACGTCATTTGTCGCGTAAGTGAATTTATCCTATATGCGGCCAGGAGTGTGATAGACCTTTGACAAGACCACCTCCCGGCCTATTCCTTCAGAGATCTCATTCAGGAGTACAGGATATCTTGCTGCATTTGACATCGATCGGTTCATGTGACTAGCTGGAATGAATTGGCGCTTTTGAATTTAGGCTTCGAAAGCCCAACACCTTTGTGACACAATAGATCTGGCTAACAGCATATCACAGAGATTTTCGCTCATCACCGAACAATATAATATCAACGCTACCAATAGCTGATGTAGGAAGAACATCACTGAACAATGGTATAGAATACAATAGAATAATACAGTGGAATTAGTGAACTAGTTAATTAATTAATTATCAATTGCTCAATTATTAATAGAATAATTTTCTACGACAGTACAGGATATTTAAGGTATGCCAATATTCATACTATAAACGGCTCATACGTTAGAATACACATACTGCTTTCGAAATGCCCGGGACAATTTACTCTAGACGGCGTAGTCCTGTTTTCATGTGTGCGTGAATCTCTCGTTTATGATGAGCTCCAAAAAGGTTGTGGGCTGTCGAACAGTTTGCAGCAATCTTGTGAGTAGTTTCCTTTACATCAAGAATAATTTGAAATAAGAGTAAGGACCGGTTTGAAAGTTTCTTCGAGAAAGTGAGCGTTAGGACGAGAATTGCTTTCGACAAATACATTCATTTGCATATCAATTTAGTTTTCACAGGAGACACAACTGAATCTCTCTTTTTTATGATATTCTTCAACTGAATGTGCTGCACAGAGGCTGCCCCATGTTTCAGTTGGTACGATATTTGAGATGTCGCAGTATATTTTCATAATGGAAACTGGAAAAAGGAAACTGAAAAATGAGGTGGCCAGGTGCGGCACATTCAGTTGAAGAATATCATAAACGAGAGATTTAGGTGGATTCAGTTGAGTTTTCCGTCAGAGCGAAATTCGTTTGCAATTGGGTTCATTTCACGAGTACTGTAGATTGTCTTTTAAATCGAAAACATAAGCTTTAGTAGTGTACAAGTACGCAAAAATGCTAAAACTTGTAGATCTCGTGTGAACTGGAGTTGAGAGAGGACTGGAAACGCTGATAATGTTGCAATGCTTGATCGGGCTCCTTTCGTGAACATTGAAAAAGCTGAACTCCATTAAAATCCGCTACACTGGGGTTTTTCAATGATTCGAAATTCGACGGCCAGTCGTTGGTTCGTTCGTTAATCAAGACACTTAGGTTGTCACTGTTTCATTACCAATCAAGCTGACATCCTCAGTGCGACGTCCTGGAGCAGAGTCTCAGTTTTCCGAAGGCGCACCGATGATGTCACTTCGGAGGAAACTTTTGCAATCACATTGCTGGGTGAAAGAACCAGCGGACTACCTGAACCACTAGATTGCGATTAAATATCCATTGGTAGTGAAACAACAGACAAATTTCCTAAAGAGTACCCGGGGCTGCAAAACCAAACATGAACAATAACCGAATTACGCTTGACCACCGAAATGCAATGTCTAAGCACGGGGAACCTCAGGAAGCAGAATACACCAGGGGCTAGACACGAGCTGCCGGCCTTCAACCTACTGAAATCTGAGTCTCAACAATTCTTGCTACCTGACTAATGATGAAAATTCAAAAATATTTGTTTCAAAAAAGTCAGAAATCTTCACAAACGACCTGATGCTCACCGGGTCTGAAGCTTGGGTCGCGAGAAGCTCACCCACAATAGGCTTTCTTTCTAGTTAAGAATCCACAGATGGACGTAGACGGAGAGGTCGCCCAACTCCGATCTTTGGTGTTTGGCTCTTATCCAAGGCTTGCTCGTCCGGTTTATGTAGTGGTGCCATTGAGGCTTTTCATCTCTACTGCTCACGGTCACAGCGCTGTCGTTTGAACAGTTGTCCTCCTGTCCTGGCGCAAACTTTCTGTTGGGTCCACACGTCGTCTCACATGTAAGATATCCGGAGCTGAAAACCCTGCACGGTCAAGAAAATACACCGCTAATGAGCCCTAATAAGAGCAAAACTCGAATCCAGTGCTCCCTCGTTTTGGAGTGGACTCACCCGTGTAATAGCGCCATGACAGTGGGAGGACTGTTCAAACGAGAGTGATGTGAATTTGAATCTCACAAACTAATGGTAAAACGGAAATTAAAGGTAGTCTAATATCTTATGAGATTTCTATGCAAATACGAAAAAATCACTGAACAGATTGTCCGAACCATGGTTGCTTTCGGTGATGTTCTCCTACCGTATAAGGTGTCACTAACGCTCCTGCTGTCAGTTTCTATCCAGATTGTCTGAGTTCATCTCTGGAGCCTCGGACCACCTCGAGTCATTGAGACAGACTAGCACAAGACCTTTTTCACTTGTCATCCTCCACTTCGATAATAAGGCTTTGTTGAAGTGGTCCCACAAGCATACTACTGTCGGAAAAACAGTAAACTACAAAGGGATTCGTGAAATTCTACCCCACGGCTACTTTACTGCGGCTGCGTTCTTTCTCAACAAGCAATTTGGGGATCGATGGCCCGAGACAGTAGTATGCTAAGAGACGGTAAAATAATGCTGGTAAATTTGCAGTTGTATACAATTTGGGTTCAAGGGGAACTCGAAGACCGCGTCTGCCTGATGAGCCCGGCGAAGATTGCAGCCAGTCGTAGGCTGTCGAAGAGTAGTTTTCATCAAAATCTGCCGATTCTGGAATGGAGGAAGGTCTGGCAATCTTCACGACTACTGAAACGTTTTGGGGTCAACATTTGCCCCTGGGCTTTTTGTCCAGATTCCAAACGGTTTGGAAACCTTTCCCATGTAGTTTGGTGACTATGCTGTGTATTCACTACCGTACAAACAATTAATGTGTCCACATCAACGTTGGATTCCGGGTCGATTTTTGAGTAATTTTGCGATCTGATGAAGATTTCTTCGGATGTGCTGATACCGGTCCTCGTATTTCACCATCCACCACAGGAGTGCAAACAAAAATGTATATACATCTGTATGTATATTCGTACGTGTCACTAGGATTGCAATGTCATCCCAACTGGTAGCCGACGACAGATGCTCGTTTTCTCAATCCATGCTTCCGCCTCCAGAGGACCTTACTTCTGGAAGGGTTATCCTCCCATAAAAATCACCAGTGTTTTTTCATCTAAGCTTACTTCAATTAAATTTTCCCTCCCGGGGGAGGCATAATTCTGATCAGCCCTTGCGGATGGTCCCGGCGGAATAGAATAGCTCTTGTTTCATACAGGAAGTTTTTATTATAAGGTAAAACACGCTTTTTCTGGGCAGCGATCAATACAACTCAGGAGTTCAAGTGTAACTATGCTGACTTCAGGTTGGTGACGTGGACGACTGAAGTTTTTCGAAGAAAATTTAGTTACCTGAGTGCTGTTCACAAAGAACGATTTAGTGCTGTTGGTTCCTTGCCTGGGAACTAAGTGGCAAGATGACTTTGGACAATTCCAAGGGTGTTCAAGGGAGATTCCATCCTGTCAGTGAAGCTAACCTATGTTGCAAGGCCAAGAAACACTGTACACCTGATCCATCCCCAGTGGAGATCATCAGTAGTGAGCATCTCACGAAACTTCAGTGGGAATTCTCGAACCCGCGACCTCCAGGTTAGTTTGGTTTAAACAATTAACCATCCGGCCACGAGTGGCTGATGTGATTAGCTCTCACTTAGACAGGGTTCCAGATAGATGAAATAATCAAATTTCGTGGATCCCTTCCTCTCCACCCGCAGCTCCTCTACCATCGGAATGTGAAAATGACAATCCACTTGGGATGATCTCCGGGACGATTGCCAACTGGCAAATCACCGCCTCTTCAACCTATCCATCCAGTTGGGCCAAGGGCTGTTCCGAACACAATGCCCGCCCCTTCCGCCCCAATGGACTGGCCTGGTGCGCCAAATTTAAATCCTCATCCGAATGGCTTCAAATCGATTTGGGAGTCCGAGCATTGGTGAGATTGATTATCGCAGTATCATGTAAACAAAATTTGTGCAGTTCGTATTTACTACCTGAGGCGGTCATTCCGCATTCTATGGTATTTTGTCTTCTGTCTGCGGTACTCGCCTTCCAGAACGCGTCTTTCGAAGGTCCCAAACTGTCTCATCAACAGGGGTGTTTTCGTGGGAGGGGTGATCACCGTGCTGCATGTTTTTTCCCACCCAATTAATGAATTTCTGTTTGTGTCTGGAGGCCTGCCAACAGCTTTCGTGATGTTTGGGGCAGGGCCTGAATCGAATTTTGCATACTGATGATTCGCGAATATTGTCTGTATGATGATGGTTGATTCCCGCCATTCAAAACCTTGGAGGTCAATTTCTACACTACTCACAGGGTTGCTGAAAACACTGGATAGTCAACTGAGGCTTGTGCAACTCTTGGGAAGTCAGTTTGGTCCCCCAAGAGCTTATTTTCTTATTGAAGAGTGGTATAAATGAGATATTCACGTGACCATCACCTTGATTTTCAAATCATATCGATCAGTTGTTTTCCTATCTAGCTTAACTCAAACAAACATCACTAAGGTTGAAAAGTTGTCACAAAAATGTATTCTTGTGTTGAAACAGTGCGGGATACCCAAGAAACCCAAGACGTATTGAGTTATCGCGCGCTGCTCCATTTTGCTCCTCAGCCGACATTTCAACTGCCGACGACTAACCCCCAGGTCATTTTATAGAACCTTACTATTTTGGTGTTCTCTCCTGGGAGAACAAATTAGCCATTTAAGTAACCAGAAAGTGACTCTGAATGGTCATCTTGGATAACATTCCGTCGCTCCATACTTGTCTTCTTGATGCAATATCATCGACGAAAAAGCTGAGTACTTTCGTACTTAATTTTATGTATCTGTGTTGTGGGCAATTCAAATTTTAAATTGGCTGCTACAATGATTCTTTATTCAAAGTTTTACCACACTGAATGACAATGCCTGGTTACCGTATATTAATTTCGAAGCTGCACCGAGTAGATTACTTTCGAAAAGGTCTGTTGCTTACTCGGTTTACAGAGTAGCTGGGTGGAAAAGAACTGACTACTGAATCTGTTTTTCCCTTGGTTTTACACTCCAGGCGTGGGTGTGTGTTTAGGCATGACAGATGGGTCAATAGTCTGTCCAAAACCCCACTGGGACCGTTAAAACTGCTTTAGGATACAAGGGTCGTCCGAAACTCTGGGCATTTTAATGCCCTGGCTTCGCATCAGATCTACTGATCGCGATCGCCTGGCCTCAATTACAACCAGACGTTTGTGAGTCCGGATCACTGATACAGTGGTATTAGACGTACCGCAAGTGCTGTGTTTCGCCACACCGGACGGAGAAGTTGCTGTCTCTTGGTGACAATTGATGAGCATTTTCAACATCAGTTCCTGCTAACAGATTTGTATCTGTCGCAAGGTTGAGAAGACCTTTGGGATGGAAGTTAAGGCAGTTTTCTCAGAATTGCCAGTCCTTTGGTGGCAGCGATGCATTCGACAGCTGGTCGACCTTCAAGCGGGTACTCTGTGAGGGGGACAATATAGACGATGATGCACACGAAGAGGAACTCCAGCAGCTGCATTCTGATCTGTCAGAATGCAGACCTCTCAGACATCGGAAAAGTGGCACTTTTGGGAATCTGATGCTTTTAAGGTTACGTGACCAAAATGAGAGTAGTCTTTCTTGAACAATCTGGGGAGGGGGAATGCATCATTGGAACAGTATACCCAGTTTCAGGGTCAACTTCATTAGGAAACCCTAAGAAAAGGATGCGAGATTTATGCGATATTTAGAACCTAAGGGCATAAAATCCGATCAATGGAACTTCAGGGGAAGTAAAAATGTGAGTTTCCATGGTAATTGCGATTGACAACTCGGCTACCATGGAGGACCTGGAAGAGAGTGTGAACTGATAGGCTACTGAAATAGTCCTGAAATTGCCTCCGTTAGACGAGGGAGGCTCCCACATACTAAGTCTTTGGAACATTGAGTGGCAGGAAATATTCTTGAGACCAACCCATGTAAGCAATAAGTCCAGAAATTCTGCACAGCTGCTTCATTTTTATTGGGAATCATGGGCGGTGCACATCTCACGAGACTCCAGTTGGGAGTTTTGAACGGGAGACCTTCCGGCCACTGGCTGAACACTCCACCGTTCGGCCAAGGGATGCTGATCAGCACTGTGGCTACTCTCACTCAGACAGGATATAGCGTCATTCATCCTTCAAACACAAAAATCGCATCTCGCGGTCACATATTGACTGGCTCCTCGATCGACGATTTCTCAGATGGAAGCTTCACTCATCTTGTGAAACTATCCTTCCTCTGAGTCACTGGTCGTAGTGTGAGGATTTCGTCCTGGGAATCTCGTTGAGTTATCTCGGATGGTTGCATAAGTTACCAGTTACCGGCTGTGCGTTGCATCGATAGGCAACGATACAGCACTGGTCTACTCGGTATGAATGGCGTGGCTTAGATTGGTGACGAAACGTTTGAAACCAAATCAATCAGTTCATTGGAGAGAAAACAACAACCCTCTGAGCGGTGTTCGGGATCAACCCCTCATAGCTTGAATATTTTTTGTTGTGAGGGCGGTTGCAGGATATGCAGAGTTCACATTCACATCACTCTCGTTTGAACAATCGTCCTCCTGTTCCGGCTTAATTATTCTGGTGAGTTCACACTAAACGGCGGGGAGGGGGGGGGAGAGGAAACACCGGACTCGAGTTTCGCTCTGATTAGACCTCATTACCAGTGTATATCCAATGGCCATGCCGGGGTTTGAACATGTTCACATTCGTAGCTATCGATTTTCCGGCCCGATCAGTTGTTCAGTGAGCTGACTCAAACGACGTGCCTCTAGTTGCATTCACGAGATAAACAGCGAAAGTTCAACAAGCCCCAGACCATAACTTCTTACTGTTACACAGTCCGATGCAATCAATCGTTTAATTAAATCAAATGAAAAACTTTTAGTGAACTGAATGGTTGCTTTTACGCTACAGTGAAAGTGATTTCCGATAAGCTTACTCTTTATCTGTTCGCCTGCTTGGTAAAAACCTCGCCTGCTAATTCGTGAAACAGAAAGGAAATCTTCGTTTTATTCACTTGGATATTTCTAATGAGCATGCTAGTGCATTCAGACAGACTTTGTTTGTTTCCCTCAGTGGGGATCGAACCACGAGTTATCATGTCTCTGTGACTTATCAACGTATAAAATGTCAGATATCGTCTGAACAGATATGATCTAGTTTCAAAACCTTAATTTTTACAAATTATTTTCTCGGTTGTTGCACCCAGAGGTTGAAAATCTAGCAGTCCTTCCCGAAAATTTCCAGCGGAAGGTTTTGAACTAAAAATGGATTTGGCACAGAGCTAACTATCTCCTTAAACGCACATGCAAATGACCTGTACTATAGAATTTATTTTGAAGATGGTGATAACAGGACCACAACGAAATAACAAACTAACAGGATGGCGGTAGAGTACTACTTTCTTGAAAGAACACTACTCATAAGATTGCGGAAATCTCTTCGACAACCCACGACTGATTTCACCGTCTTGAATCTAACCAAGAAGGTCCCGACCCCAAGAATCCCTTCAGCCTTATGTTATTCCTGATGGGCTCCAAGAAGGGTGAAACTGGTCGTGGGCTTTCGGAGAGCTTTCAGCAACTTCATGTGTAGGGTTCCTTCAAGAAAATCCACTGCAGCATCTCGAATGTCGTAACAGCTGAAGCGTTTTTGTGCAGCGCATTCCATTGAAACAGGACATCACAAACGAGAGATTCGGCTGAGATTTCGTTGTCTCCCACTAAAAACAAACTAGTTTGCCAATGAGTGTTTTTCACGGGGTACAACACTAGTTCTGATAACTGAGTAATGGTTTACATTTAGTTTAGTTCGCAAACAGCTGTCTACCTCACCTGAAAATTGTCTTGTTATTAAGAGGAGACGCAATTGAATCGCCCTTTTATGATTTTCTTCAACCGGATATGTTGCACGGAGGTCGCCTCAGTTAGTTCGACATTAGAGCCTATTTCCTTGACGTAACACACTACTAATAAGGCTCCTGCTTTGACAGCCCACTTGCCTCTCAAACAATCAGAGAACCAGCAATTGAACCGCATTGACAAGAGAATGGCTTTTTCCCACTCCAGTAGTACATTAATCCCGGCGGTGTGACCCATGTGCCAGGCCCTAGTTCCTCGAGAGACCGCTTCTCCTGTTCATAGTGGTACACTGTAAACGGAGCTTTCCGCAACACACCTCTGTGTACTCTGTCGCCCTTGTACTCTTGACCAGGAGGAATACGTTTCCGAGCTTCGAGCAATTTCAGAGATCCAGTGATTAGATCTAATAGGTTGAGCGGTTCCACAAACAGAGCGTCTAGCTTCTCGTAGGTTTACGGACAGTGCTTTCTGTTACGAGCCAATATCAGATTCGACAAATCGACTCAACAAAGAGAGGTATAAACTTAACCATTCAATCACAACCAAATCGGCCAATACAAGAAAGAAAAAACTACGTCAAACGGGGAAGCACAACCGGCTGAGACTACCACACAAGCTAAGAACGGACCAATCAAATCGAAGGAAAGAAACTGCCAAAAGTAGAAATCGCCATGACGATCAGCCACATTCAAGGAAGAAAGACCATAACGCAACACAAACCGGGAACAAATCAATCGGGATGCGGACCTACCTCCATAATAGAGCTATCCAACCAGTGGAATACGAGCTATACAGACCACGAGGCAGCGCAACTCGCGAACGGGCTGATGAGACTACCAGGGGGTATGTATCAGTTAGCCAGTCTTATGAGAAGATGTTGGATACTCTTCGAAGACTACATAAACTCAGACAGGTACAGAGGAAGTGCCAACTCAACTGCGCAATAACGATGTCTCTCCGACTGGGGACGGAGAGACAAGCTGATTGCCAAGCTCGGCGAACAGATCAGCCACAAGTAAACGCACTCGGGCTGCAATATTTCGACATAGTGGCAACTGTCTATTTTATTGGACCGTCTAATTCATGCGTGATCACTAAGTTTCTACCAGTGGACACTTAAATTTTTTCCGGTTCTTTGAATGCCGTGTAGTGGCTAATGAATTCCCGGAACCGCTTACCACAGTGGCTGAAATTGTTGACACATAAAACGCAACGAAATTCTGAATGGGTTTTTAATTTCTACCACACTGGTTACCAAAATCGGTTTTGCGATTGGTAATTTTGAGAGCGAACTCGGGCAGTTTTACCTCTGTTGAATTAACACTGTCAAGGGATCCTGATTTGCTCAAAGGATTGTTTGTTTGGGCTTGCTTCTATACAAAGACCGAATAAAATGAGAGGTATTCGTAAATTCGATGAGATTTTTTGGAGTGGAGATTAGAGCTGTAAATAATTTGCTGCATAATTTTGAAAAGCCAGTTGGTGGAGACGTAACAGCCATCTGATATCGCAAGTCACCTCAACAGCATCAAAAACCCAGTCGACTGCTTCAAACCAAGTTAACGCGCAGGAGCACATCGTACTGCCCAACTGAACCTTTCCTTCAGAGATCATGTCATGACAAAACCACCCAAGAGATAAGGTGTGAATCAAAATATATGCAGCTGCGTTCTCGGGTTTGAAAAGCACATCCATTGTTCCGAGTAGTCGTTCAATGCACAATGCGTAGGTCATATATGTAGCCACTGCACTCAATGCCTATTGATGTAATATGACAGCAATTTTACCGACTACCTGGCTGATTTGATTCCAAGGTCACACTTCAGTCAAGAAACACGTGATCAAGAGAGGACACTAGGTTGAGCTGAAATCATTGGTCAAAGTCTTTACGATATGTAGCCAATCAAAGCGATTCAAATTTCTTCAAGCACCATTGACTAACCAGTGCGTATACCCTGGTTATACCGAGTGAACTGCTGAAGAAAAGAGATGTTTTCGATGCAGTTCCGTAGTCTTTGTCATTTTTTGTGGTTTTACTCTGTTTTACATGTTTATGGCTGTAGACAGTGTGCGGGAATCGATAAAACTGCAGCGTGACAAAAACAGGTGACATTTATGGTCACCATTTTGCCATTAAGGGGCCAGTTTGTACGAACCATCAGCTAACCTCACAGATAATTACACAATTTTTCTGAACGGTCACTCAGCTTTTTCTTGGGGTTTGTTTGTAAAGAGTGTGTGTAACTATATTTTGAAACCAAACCATGCGCAGGAGAATTGAGTCCTTCAAATTTTGTGCCAGGTTTGTTTGTACAGGGCCTTTGCGCGCCATGTAACTGAGTGACCTTATGAAAAGAAGGACCATCGACTTTTCATTTATTTCAGGTCACCGGTATTATGACTCAAGGTCGAGGTGACGGATCGGAGTGGGTGACGTCGTTTATGGTGTCCTACAGTGACGATGGTAATCAGTGGAAGTTCATAACTGATCAATACGCAAATCAAAAAGTGAGTAGTATTCAGAGTGACCTTAGTTAGTCCGGTTGATTTGTGAACCCAGCCAATCCTACGACTAGTTGTTTGGAGCGTAGCGCAGTCAAGCAGTTAAAACGTGTTGTTGACCAAGGCACAATGAAAACCTTGGATGAATAACACTCAACGGGAAGGCCCAAGTGCATGATATCCATTCTTTAGAGGTTGTGAAGTATAATCACATACCTGATAGCACTCGGGGCATTTATCCCAACAATTTACAAAAGTATAAGATATTATTTAATTCACTTTTTAGTAACCAAGCCGATGTTTTCCTTCTAAAGGCTTGAACGTTTGAGATCAAAATCATGTTCAGTGACAAACTTGGCTCATTCCACTGTTGAGAGACTCAGCTAAGTGAATAGCACTTACTCTTTTCAATAACCTACCGATTTGGCAAATACTTCGTTTGCCTCGCTGCATGATAGGGGACCGAAGATGTTACGTCACTGGTGGCTGTGAATTCTTCTCAAACCGAACACCTCCTCTTCAGAAATATCAGGTACTGCAATACATCCAACCGATTTGAAGGTCTGATTAGTTAGTTTAATCCCACCAAACTGGAGTGCCTACTGAATCAAATGCTTCCAAAGGTGCATTTGTTCTATGAAACACATTGTGGATCTGGGATTCACTAACACCCAATGCCTCGTCTTGTCCCGTATTGATGGACAGCTTTCTTTCACACAGATAGATTTTCACAACACCGCGTCAACACTTTAGCAGCTCCAACATGGAGTTCAAGATAGAAGGAATGACGGGGCTGTATTAGGTAAAATATCCTACCTCTAAGCAACATAATATCTCTCCCCGGGAGGTTTCAGCTTCTTAGGACTTTGTTTAAGGTTTCTTGTCCGGTCCCTAACCGATAAGCCCTGAAAAATTCGAAAATGTCCATAAATGCTGTGTCTATTGCTAAGGGGATACATTCACCCGGATTAGCTTACGTCGACTGTAACCGAACCGAACTCCACTTTGGCGCCCCCTGTATCGACTTCCCCTCCCATCGTATCCCGACACCCGTCAAGCCAGCCTTCTTCTGTTGTTCCCGTAACAAATGTTTCGACAGAAATGAGTCTCCACTAAAGAAATGTTTTAGGACTTTTTTGCGGCGCGCGATTATTTTCCCGCTACATTGGGTGTTAATCGGCAGATCAGTGAGACAGTCGTGTGACTAATGAACTCACTAAGATTGGGGCGATTGAGTACTCTTTTTTGTTCGCTGAGTTTGACGCTTTGGTTCTAAATGTTTCGCCGCTAGTCGAGTTGATATCATCGGTGCTTGGTAGATTGGCTTTGATTCGCTGTTTGGCTTTACATGGATACGTAGGCATTGAGGAATGCTGTGCTGGTTTATATACGTCTCATTGGCCGAGAGTTGACCCCTGAATACGACTTGTCGTTCGGACAGGTGATCCTGTTGGTTGATTAGTTGTTTGGTTCTCTGGTTTGTCGACGTCCAGATGATCTTTCACCTTGGCCTCTGTGACTCTTACCCAATGAAATTTACAATGTCAATTTCGATGTTGCTATGGTTGCTAGCAGATCCGCACACCAGTCTGACAGTCTGACCCCTTAAAGTCGTTTAAATAAGTTGACAATCTTTTGAGCTCACATACACGAAAGTGAAGTCTCGAAGATGTCCCTCGTAGTCTACAGCATATTGACTGCAAGTCAGTTGCCAAGCTCAACGAACAGATCAACAGCCACTTGATCAATCACCAACGCAATTAATATTCTTCCACGTATTCTGCAGCACCTTGAGGTTCCACTGCAAACACATTCAATAAAGTAGCATAGGATGAATGCTCAGCATCCGCAGACAGCCCACGAGCGAATTCATTTTGTTTGGGCCCCCTCATCGACCAGTCCGAACCATGGACAAGCCGGTGTGGGCTTTCTGCGCCTTCTGCGTAATCGTCCTAGACTACTCAACTCAGAAGCAAAATGAGCTTCATGTGATATTTTCGCAACAGAATCTCGAGGCAGCCTGTATGCTGCACACTATGTGAAAGAATATCAGTGTGCCAATGACCACGAGAGACTCAGTCTATCCCCAGCTCCGGCAATTCATCAAGCAAATGTGCTTAAAACTCCCTTACTTCTCCCGCTGTGCGCTGTTGGGTGCAGTGCACTGAAGATGTCTCCTCGAATGGTGACGAAACGTTTGCAAATCAATTGCCAAGCTCGGCGAACAGATCAACAGCCACCTGATCAATTACCAACAGTAAGGCCATGTCTGGTTGGGGAGTGTAGACATCCTAAATGGTCGATAATTGTAGGCAGAGTCAACGAGGCTCGCCGGCCAAAGCCGCTGCAATTTTAGTTGCATTAGCCTTGATGTGAATTCAGACATAGCAAACCGCATGGATCAGTAACTGACCGAGCAACAAGTATACGGCACGAAAAAATTGCTTCATCTGGACGTCAGTACAGGATTATGCATGAATCAGGAATGATGTGAACGGACCTTGGGACGTTGAAATCAGGACTGTAGGTTAAATCTTCGTAAACGACCGTGATGGTCGTTAGCCTTTATCAAAACGTGTATACAGAACCTTTAAACCTGACTAATCGAGGTACAAACATTTTACAGCCCAGCTATACTCCCACTTGCATCGGTTGACAGTATATTCCCCGTCACTTTGCAGTTATTTGAGAAACCAATTTTTAGAGTTTTCAGCTTTTACCATTAGACCCATGACTCATGTGTGGTATGTGTCACCCCTTACGCATGACCGCCTGTGTATGTTCATGCGACACTCAGTCGATCAATAATCCACGCAGTCTCAATCGACCGGTATTGATCACGTGACTGTCTTGCTGACGCGATTTTGTTTGTAAGTAGCTGCGGTGCTTGGTTTTGAGTCTCGGTGATTTTAAAGCGACTTCGTTGAGGAGGAACGTTTTCGTGTGACGGTCAACGCTGTGCAATAGAACGGAATGATTGGGTTTAAAAAATGTTAGGGAGTTTGTGACAAATGTACATTGTTTGCAACAAGTTTGTTGGATGGAAAATCGCCAGGATCACATGCAAACATAGTGTGTGATGGATGTTCCATTCGTTGAATAGCCCAGCTCATCATCTTTTGCATAGTAGGAGCAGAGGTTAAGTGCGTTAATACGGCCGAATATTGTATAAGCTAAAGTTTAAAACCAATCTACGGAGTGCTGTATGGTTTGAAGCGAAGACCGCTCGCAGACTTCACGAATTTACAACAAGAACTTTGGAGTTATTAGATTAATTTGGATGTGACAGGTGATTAAATAGACACTTGCAACGTGACGTCAGGTGTTCGGGCAGCAGTTGCCATGGTCAAATTGAACAAGCGCAGTGCTCTTCATTGAATGGCTGCTAATCTCTTCATTATGGTGAAGCCTGTGTGAGACCAATCTGTTGATAAACACGGGGCCGGACGACAAACATATGCTCCCATTTGTTTTCAGTCAGAAGCGTTTTGATCAAAGTACACTGACCACCTGTATGCAAGACTGATGTTAATCGCACTTCAAGACTTTAGGCATCACTTTGGAGGGGAGGAAGGCATGTAAGATTTCCAGACTTGAAGTAGGCTGTCTGAATCCGCCTCAGAAATTTTGACCTAACCAAATGGCGTCTGACCATATTTATTCGGAATCATTCTGAAAAAAACTGGCCACCACCACCAACTGCCTGTACGTCTATCATTCGTAAACTATTAACACAATTGTGAAAGCATTGGAAAAAATAATGGTTTGGTTATTTTAATGAGGTCAGTTTCTACTCCCGACTTTGTCTGAACGGTTTCAATCATTTCCCCCTTGCGTAAACCCACGCACTGTTATGACATGTGAAAATTAATTTTCCCTGGGACAATTAGGATGGTCAGTTTGGAAACACTCAGGGTAAACCGATCAAAATAAACCAAGATGGAGAGGCTACATCGCTGAAGATCACGTTGTCTAAACGGATGCTCTCAGTCAGTGAGTAGGGAAACACGGCGACGTCTTGACTTTTAGCCGAAGTGGCTCTTGGAATGAAAGTACCTCCGAAACCACTGCATGCATCCACAGGAAACTTCAGGGCCTATCACACCGCAAGGAGACCAAATGTGATCAAATTTGACCGCCGTTTTTGTCGCTTGACCCTCATTATACACTTGGACTAATCTTGAGGACTGTACCTCCGAGGGACAAGTAGATGATACCGGGACTAGCCTTATGTTGCAAGACTGCCTTCAAAAGGTCTGGCACGACAGTACTGGTAACACCAACTCGTCGTTACACTCTCAAGCTTTTGCGTGGAAATGCCCATAAGACTTACAAGTGACTCAAAGTGACGGGGCTTCGTTTGTGTGCATCTCTCGACTGAGTTGTTTTGAGCCGGATAGCTGAGCTGTCCGTAGATTTGCATGGGCGAATCGCCTCCGGCTTCGGTGAGGCGTTTTCGGATAGTCTGAACCTGCACCACAGCACCATGATGAACAACTGGCTTTTCCACTGCACGTTTTTGACGCCCCCCCATAGGCTGCAGGTGAAACAACAATGGCTTGTAATGTATATTTTTTTAATGAAAAGAATACGATATGGGTTTTACAGATGCACTGTGAGAAACAAACCTGTTGGATTCGTAGGTCCGTCACCGGTTGTGAACACCAATTTTTTTTAGATCATCAGTGGCCAATTTCTTCTAAAATACGGTCATGGTATTCCTGTATTATCATCGCCGGTTAATTTGAATGATGTTCAGTGCAATGTATCATGGACTCATGTGGACATATACGATAGATGTGTCTGTCTACGGTTGATTAATGTGAACACAAAAGGACTAGCCAAGCAAATGAGTGCTCTCCGCTGTCCGTCACGCCCACGCACCTGAACTGATTCACCCCACCTCCCCTAATGGAATGACAGTTGTGTGGGTTCCACAAGAGGTTGGACGTTGACATGGTCTAGATAACCAAAGGTCTTTAGCGTGAACTGTTAGATACTCGAGGGTAATTTGGTATATCCAGCAAGCAGGAGGTCAGCATAGGCCTATCTAGTCCATTCTAGTGTACTTAAGCCTCTTAGTTCATAGAAAATACTGGAAAAGGTGCACATCATTTGATCTGTGACTTTATCGTTTTGAGTTGATGCCACTTAGTCACGAAATTTTTACTCCGTTGTGCTGATCCGAATGATACAAACTCGGTAGTTCCACCTGTAGGTCAAGTCTTCTCACGAAGAATCGATATTGGCCTGGTAATTCCGGTGGTGCCGGAGTGGGTCAGATGATCAATATAACCAAAATGGCTCAAAATGCCTATATTGGTCAACGAAAGCAACCAGTCATAATCCGTCCCTGTCGAAGCTTCCAAGAGAATGGACAATGTGTTGGTAATCTAACAACGTCAATAACTATGGCCCTCACATAAGTAACTGAAACGAAAACCAAGCCTTTGCTCATTCAAAACGGCGGCATCATTGAAAAATCGGAGATCAACTTGCTCCGAAACCGATCAGATTACTTCTTAATGTCCTTACATTTATCTTGCGTAGATTTTCGAGGGAAACACGGACTCATTTATGGTGAAGCACAACTATCTGGACGAGCCAATCAAGGCGCGCTTTGTGAAGATACACACCTATACATGGCACAATCACCCGAGTCTTCGTGTTGAACTGGTCGGATGTCAACGTGAGTTTCTGTTAGTTCTTTCATCCTTCAGAACAGATGACAAGCTTTCCCCACATTGATTTTTGTGTGGGGAATATGCAGCTACTGCTACCCCAAGCCCGGGCAGCGACTGGTTTCTAGCTGCCTTTTTCGACGTAGCTGGAATCTCAGCGGCACAGTGGTATTAACAAGGACTGACTATTCTGACATGAAACCGATGTTGGTGGTCAAGTGGATAGCCAGCCTGTGAGAAGAAGGCTTTATAAAGCTTTCACTGTACCCTTAAGCTGACACACTGAAGATAGAAAGACGCTTGATGGAGGCCTAGGCGACAGTACACAGTTTCTGCTAGAAGCTTCGACTCATCAAAGGCATCCTATTGGTAAATTCATACTCTCAGTCATCTCCCGCTGCGAAAATCCCTGCACCTATGTGTGCTGGGATGCTTTCCGACAAAATTATCAGAGAGACAGCCTTCAAAGCTGGGCAACGCTTCGCTTTTGACACAAAAGCTTCGCAGGCCAAGTGATCAGGTTAACACATGTTGGTCAAGATTTAAGGCGGAAGGAGAACCAGTCAACTAAGTAAGGCTAAATTGGTGTTAGGGATCAGCTAACGGTTCCCCATCAGTCCTGATACTTGCTGATCCACCCTAACACAAACTCTTGGCTGACACCTAACACCGATTTAACCTAACTTAGCTGATTGGTTCTCCTTCCGCCTTAAACCTCGACCAAATTGGTAACCCATTCACTTGATCTGACGAAGCTTTTATGTCAAAATCGAAACGTTGTCCAGCACTAACTCTACCGAATTTTTCCCAAACTTTTCTCCATTGGGTCCACGAGTTTCTCAATTGACTGAACATAGCCTTTAAGTTTTCTGCACAACAAACTACTCAATCTCTTAAGTTTTTCTATAACCATTCGAAATCGAGGGAATCCAGGTGCACAAAAGAGATTTGCAGGTTAATTTTTGGTGCTCATTCAAATGGGTTGTTAGCCAAAGTTGAATATTCAGGAATAAGTAGAGGCCCAATATTCGAAACTTCCTGTTGTAT
The DNA here is from genome assembly GCA_004794785.1 of Opisthorchis felineus. Taxonomy (NCBI): domain Eukaryota; kingdom Metazoa; phylum Platyhelminthes; class Trematoda; order Opisthorchiida; family Opisthorchiidae; genus Opisthorchis; species Opisthorchis felineus. The sequence continues at coordinate 24,452 of SJOL01007053.1, forward strand.
GACACGCAGCAGTCCAAGAGCAAAATTGCCAAAAATATATAAATCGTTCAGCTGTAGCACCCTTTCGGTGCCTAGCTGCCATGCCATCAGAAGGAAGCACGAGGGTTGAGATACTGCCAGGTTGCCCAAGTATAGACAGGGGAAGTCGAGAGGCCGAGGTCGGGTTCGAGCCAAGGATCTTCCGGTCAGTAAACTCGCGCTCTAACCTCTTGAGCCATCTCACCCTGAAAATGTGCTGAAAACGTGGTTTAAATTCAAACTTTTTCATCCATTCTGTAATTCCGACTCCTGGATTTCTTATCCAGCCTACACGGGTTCATCAGAATTCGTTCACCTCTTTGAGAGCGGATCATCTCTGAAGCGGCGAGGAAGGACACGGTGTCGGAATTAGACGGGAAGTAGTCCTTTCAGGGCAGAAGCATAGTAAGGTGTACAAACGTAGGAATATCCTAGTGTTGAACGGAGTCCACAGCGACCTAGCTGCCCTCAAACATGTCGAATCTTTCGCAGGATCAACATGTTTTTATTTTTTTCTCTCAACTGAAACATGCTCAAATGACTTGTGTTAGATTCTAGGTCATTTTGAATAAATCGCTCTACTGTGGTCGCCGTATTAATCGAACGTTATGGGGAAAGGTCTTTTTGATAACCCACAGCCACAATATCTTGTTTTCGATTGAGCTAAATCTTCCATATCTCGCGCCGAAAATCCATTCCTGTCACTGTCCGGCATATCCTGACCAAACGGATTCAGTTAATCGGAGGTCATTATACCAAACTACACTTAAATGGATGTTGCAGATACTGAGGAGATTTTTCAGTTCCGCATGTTGTCACGTCAGTCTTACAGATACTTTACAGATGTTGCTTTCCTAATGGGAATCCCCAATAATGCGCATTTCTGCAATCTTTGGGGGATTGGACCTCGCGAACACTCTTGAATACCATGCCATCTGCCATGAGTCATAAGATATGACTTTTTCATTTCCGGATCACGCAGTTCTGCTCAGCATACCCGTTTACCATATTTATCTTGGTGATTTCGTACACAGCATGCAAACAACTGCTCGGTATTCCACCTTATGCCCGGTTCGCTGCCTCAAGTTCTCGTGGTCAGCGTGTTCAAAGGTCCTGTATGCCCGAATATGGACATTATCTGAGCAACAAAGCCTGGTGTTCGAGGCAACAGGATGGTAAGTCAGCCATTGTTTTTCCCAAAGTTGCTTGACTAACCATTCGACAAAATATCACATCATACGTTTTCCTGCCGATACCCTACAAAGTCTCAGTTGATCAGAAAACTACCATTTCCTTAGGTATCTTTGTGGTTTCTACCGTCTTTTCACACAGACACGACTAATTAGGGCCAGGTATAACAATTTTTTCTGCAGTTTACGACGTTTTCCGCACCCGTTCATCCGTTCCTGTATGGGCATTTGCTTGTGTGTGTGTGTGTGTGTGTGTGTGTGTGTGTGTGTGTGTGTGTGTGCAGTTGTAATGTTCTGTAACCTCGGAGGTTCTCGGCTTCAACCACTGATGTAATGTTACCGCAACTGATGGACAGAGAGGATAAACGTAAAATTCAAAACAAAGTGCAATGAAACAGGCTGTTTCTCGGTTCGTTTAATGTGGATTGGAAGTGGTCGGGACGGAAATTTCTTCGCTTCCCGGTCACCCAACCTAGTAGCCCACAACCCCGTACGATATCTTCTAGCCTGAGGTAAACAGAAAGCTATACTGCTACATCATTTCACCATGTCCATTAGCTTCATAAAAGTAAGCGAGACTGTCGTCCTGAAAAGCGTTCTTTTTTACACACATTAAAGTGCACACTAGTCTCACTTTTCTGAGCATGACCAAAGCTAGGTTGGTTTACCCAGTGAAGCATCAAAGAGGAAACTCTTTATGATCTGAAGACTACTCATTTGAGAATGATAGAGAACATTAGAAAAATCGATCGGCAATTCAAAAACAATCCTGTGCTTGCTGTCTCAGCCGAGCCGTCACGTGACTACATTCGTTCTAACCGATCTTCAGAGTGGAGGAATTGCTGCACTGGGTTAGAGACGACATTGCTTCCTTTTATAAAACGTTTCTCTTTCCCGATCTCATAGCTTTCGGAGACTGAGTTTGTAGAATAATGTTCATGCTGCGTAATATATTGTGAAATTTTATGGAAAACGAGCAACACAAAAGAATGCCCAGTGCCAAAAAACGGTAGTGAACTTCGAAACATTTTTGAATGATAAGGAACACCGGAATGAAAACCCCTCTATTCCCTCCCGAGTTAAATGATATCCATGCTTTTGAAGATCAATAAAGTAGCACGAAAAATTCGATTTTCGCACTGTTCTGAACATATTTTTGCCACTTAACCGAGCAACACCTATTGATCTTTAATAGTGTCACAGTGACACATAAAATGACGATTTTTTAGCATTTTTGGAGGGACCAAAGTACACAGGGCAAGGGGTGAGGTCCAAACCAATGTTTTCTGGCTCTGTCACTGCGGACACTGGGCCACGTTGCATGGATGCGATCGGACTGTACATTGATTCGTGATTCCTCTTTTCAGCGACTTAATGGCAGGGTTCCACTGTGCCTGTGACTTTTGCAAAAAGGTCAGACGTTGCTGCCATCGAGGCACTCAAGGGATATTGGCCTGGATCGATGCAGAAGAGGCAGGACTTACAACAACTAAGTAGTGGGTAGTGTTTTGCTGAAAAACATGGTATTCAAAAGCTACATGAGCTGTCCTTCGAAGTGGTTCGGATGATACGGTGCTCTTCCTCTCACGGGTTCCAACTCTGCCGCCAACCCATCTCTCGTCATCTCTATCATGTGTATTTGAGTAGCTAGTCAGATGTAGGCTACAGCATCAGGTGCAGCTTCCAGCGGTAAGAACACTTCGGCTCGTTTCACGTAACAGTAGACGGGAAAATCATAAAGGGACCGGTCTTTTCATTTCAAGGACTAAGTATTTTCCAGCATACCTCGCCACTCTTAGGTAGGGCTGAATGAATGAAAGTCTGTCGATAGGGTGCACACTGAGGAAGGATGTTGGTTCTGGACAAATCACGTGACCATAATGTTACCTGTCGTGGTTCGATTGACTAAGTTGACTGACATTATCTGATACCAAAATCCGGAATGGCAGTGAGCCAAAGACTACTTCAAAAGATCAGTTAAAACCGATTATAGGGCCTCCAATGCACCGAAATACCACACCAGTTATTGAAAATCTTCTACCGGCTTGGTAATTCGGCGGGGTCACCATTAAACCATGATCTAAATTTGTATGGGTTGACTAACTGACCAACAGCCTAAGATGCAAGAAGCCATATCAGGATAAGTGACGGCGGGAATGTACAACGCTGAAGTCCACATGTTATTCTGTCGACTCTTGGAACACGGGAGGAGATGACTTACAATATAATCCAGCTTCACTCGGAATAAGCAGAAATCAGATAAACATTATGGTGGTCAACTCACTGCATACTCATGATGCCACCTTTTTCGTTGATGAAACTATTCGTGCGAGGTCGCTCAGCTCGGAGGATGAGCCGAAGTCGATGTTTTGCAGCCAGGGCTATCAAATTTCGTCTAAGTAGCGAAAATATTCAGAGTTGTATTGCAGAATATTTTACGCTGTTCTGTTTGTCTATTTGCGACAGATTTTGGAGTGTAAAAACAACGTAAATCTCGATGATTCGCACAAAAAGCTGTATTTCGAGGAAATC
>SJOL01007053.1:34960-64236 GCA_004794785.1 Opisthorchis felineus
TCAGCGTCCTCCCGGCTAGTTGTCTGAACACTTGACCGTTCGGCCACAATCGGCCGATCAGCAGTGTGATTAGCTGTCACTCAGACAGGATATAGAACCACTCAGCCTTCATTCAAGGAACTCACATCACGTGATCAAGTTTCGACTGATTCCTCGAGTGACGGTTTCTCAGATGGGTGACTCAGGCAGCTTGTTCATTAGTCCTCCCTTCAAGCCTACTATAACCGCAAAAAATCCAAATCTCCTCATTCCATCCACTTGATTCGTCCTCTTTTCGGGACACCCAGGATTGCAACGATGGGGTACGGAAACCTGACGCACAAACGATCGTTTGGAAGATATGCTATCACATTGGAAAAAGTCTAACGTCCATTGCACGGTATACCAAGCAGACAGCCTTTTGAGTTCCATATCCTGGATTTATTCCGGGCCAGATCCGAATATGTGACGAGTTTTTCACTCGGTTGATTCCTGACTCTTCTGATCTTTCTCGTTTGTCGTTTTCGACGGTTCGTTTTGATTTCTGCCCTTTCAAAGTGGTGTCACGACAAAAACTTGTTTGGGCCGCACACGTGTGCAGCGCGTAAATCCTGAGATGGATGTGGTGGGAATGTGGATGAGATTGCTATCAATCGGTGATTTTCGCAACACCTTGATCCACGTGAAATTTCACTGATTAGCTCTTCAACTGCATATCTGCCGTCAGAACTAGATAAGCGTTGGTGACAGGGGCAAGCAAGTTGGCGCAAATTTACTGAACGCGGATGCCATATGATCAGCAATCGGTCTCATTTGCAATGATAGTCAGAAAAGTAAGCCGTTTAGCTGTAACACCCTTTCGGTGCCTAGCTGCCATGCCACCCGAAGGAAGCACGAGGGCTGGGATACTGCCAGGTTGCCCAAGCCTAGACAGGAGAAGTCGAGAGGCAGAGGTCGGGTTCGAACCACGGACCTTCCAGTAAGTAACTTCGCGCTCTTACCACTGAGCCATCACGGACGCTGTGCATACCCTACTCCCCAATACATGGTTGTTGGTTATATTGAACACGGAAATTTGTATAAACAGCTTCGTTCGTCTAGAAGCGAAAACTGACAAGACGTGATCGGTCCGAAGCAAAGCTGTAATCACAAATTGGTCACTGATGGGCGAATGAGAGTAAATAAGGTCAGCTGACAAAAATCCGGAATCGGAATGTTGGTCGGGCAGGCCTAGAGCACGAACTTATCTCTGTGTATACTAATCAGACTTCGGATTTACTCTTTTCGGAGGCTTAATAGGATGTTCCCGATTCTTTCATTTCTTTCACCTGGTTATGTCTTTGTTTCCAAAATTTTGTTCAAATTGATCGCCCTAGACTTGCTTACATGAATTGTGTGAGTCATACTCTGCGCCAGGTATAAGCAACAGTGGTGTTAAAATAGACCGCGGTTTTTCACTGGAAGTTATCGGTCTTTGCGGCTGCCCAGAATCACCTGAATAGGAGTTTGGCGGTGGAGCGGTTTCTTTTCGACCTTTGAAACATGGGTCGGAAAGCCGGTCAGCGCAACACTGTCGGTTGCTAGTTGAAGCACCGGGCAAACGCACAAATCACGTGTTTTGCTTAGCTGCAAAATACTGTCGCCGTAGGTAGTACTCTGAGATTACGAGAGTTTAATGCATCTAATTCGAGAAATAGTAATTGGAAACTGGAAAATGTTAGTGGTTACCTGCGCGATTAGTTTTGATGAGGAAAATTCATTTTCAGTTGCTGGATTGTCTAGTTACGCGGAACCAGTGCAGATGAGCAGACGGTTCATGAGAAGCGTTTCTGCTGTTACAAGTATCGTCAGTTTCTGAACGGCCTGATCACCAGATAAGCAGATGAGTTTGTGAGAGAACATAGAAAGGTGAGAAACAGTCCAGAAAAAGGCGTGCTATCACCGGTTTGCTGTTAGACCACCTCCAGGGTGTGTAGGAGAGCCAGCTACTGAAGAAAAGACAATGTTCAATACTCTTCAAGGTATAGCATTCACTGACCTAGTCAAGACTCGCATGTCATGCACAGTGTCCGTCATAGGGGGGGGGGCAGGTGTGGAAAACACTGGTAAGAAAGAGCGGTCACTGCCAGCTGCCTCGCATGAAACTGTCGTAGTGAACCAAAGTGATGAGGACTGGGCAAGCGGCTGTCCAACAACAGCCTTGACGGACAGATGAAGGCAGATAATTCGCTGGCACTTAAGGCGTCCCACGTCTGCTAGTTCTCATTCTACACAAGCATTTTTCTGCCATCCGAGATTATGCTGGCGTCTTCATCCCTTGTCCGACACTGCCGAACAGCGATCAGGTCAGGTTAGATAAAGGATTTCGAAGCCAGTACTCTCAACTCCTCAAAGCTAGTGTAGGCCGGATGTCGAGGACATTTCCGGAGCCTTCTTGCAACCCAGTCGTGGTGAGCACGGTGAGGTTTATGCGTGATCCAACGGGATTGAAGCGTGTACATCAAACTGTCCGGCTGACCGTAGTTTACACGACAGAACATCTTATGGTCACCACGTTCACGCAGGGCATTTCTAACTCTCATCTGAAACAGACTGCATCGGTTTGGGATACCACGAAGAAACACGCGTTCTGAAAGTACAAACCATCAGTTCGAAACAGGCTAAGTGACCAACTCTCGAAAATCACTACTATGAATGTTGTTTCGTATTCTATCGTTTCAGGTACCCCCCCCCATCTTCCTCGGTATCCACATAGGTCCCTTAGACACAGATCGGCAGGCTGAAGACCGGAACAACCGTGCCAAATACAGGATCATTAGTTACACTACGTAGCACTTGATACTGCGTAGACAGCGGCTTTGCCGTACGCGCTTTCTCCGCTGAGGATGCTGAAACCTCCTTACCATTTTTTGGCATGGATGTAGCCCATTGTGGTATCCTTCGAAAGATGCAGAAAGCCACGATCAAACTGCACTGTATAGTTAGCCGGCACTTTGAAGCGCTCTTACGTGCCTGGCCGAGCACGAGCGAGTGCGTCAGCCTCAGTATCGATCTCAACCCTATGGGGCAACGTATGTTCCGCTTAAGCTACCTCAATGAACGAGTTCAGCGGCTGTGTTTCCGGTCTTCTTTCCCCATAACACCAAAGTAAACCCAGGTAGTAGATGAACGGCAGAGGAGTGATGACTTCCTGTGTAAACTAAAAGGATTTGGTTGTCTGATGTTCTTTATCACCACAGACACAAATGACGCCTTTTTGTGTGCACCAATAACCATACCACCCTGTTCATACTCCACCTCAGCAGCTTCGCCTTGAGGCTAGCCTGACCTTCTGTACACACCACCCAATCTTCATTAAAGGCAAAACCATCCACTAAGGTGTCGGAAGACCGGTAGCTCAGTTGCGGTATTGGCAATCGGGATGAGAAGTACTCACTGCCTCATTCCTCTGCGACAGTAAACCTCCGAATGAAGGAAAACTGCTACAGAATTCTCAAACGAATGTGCAATATATCGAACTAGGGGTGACGGTGCCTCAGACGCCGCGGCAGATCTGACAGTTTTTTTCAATCAGTAACCTTCGAGATGTCAACAAAAGCCGAACTAGAAGTGGTCATTGAAGGTTGGTGAAACAAAGCATGTGGAAGGAGTTGTCAAGTAGAAATGAGGACTCCCATAAACTTCGGTTCTACCGATTAGCATGCACTTTGTGAAAGCCCTGAACAAGAGTGGATGACACGGAAATTTGGTCCGGTGAAGCTGGACTTGGAATTTTCGGAGCTAGAGTGATCCTGGTACAACAAGAATGTGGTGGACAACTCTCGGATAGTAAAAGGAAGTTGAAGTATTCAGCGACAACATTGATCCGGAAAGGTATTATGGTTGCGAGCTTATACACACCTGGAGATAAGCGGATCCTATGGTCGACCTACTCTCAGCTGCATTAAATCCCGACCCGATGACAGCATTGCGCTACCCAGCCGTCTACCAACATAATCTGGAGCCCAGAGCACCTGCATCGAGTTTTGTTAGACATCTGAATGTAGGTTTCTTTGTGCAGTTTCTTCCATGAGGTCTTAACGACGGTGTAGCTGGTTCGACGAACTGCTTTCGGGTTTCCGGGACACGATAAACTTGCTGGCGACGGCGTCGAGTAACAGAGTTCAATGTATGTGGGAATTTACTGGATGTGTAAATGTCACGGGAACGCAGGACTCTCTTCGGTATACTGATGACAAGTTGAAACCGTCGACAAAAAGCTGGGAACTCGATACTAGCGAGTGAACCCTCAGGGTTGGATTTTAAAAGTGACCCGGTGCAACCCACGGCTTGATTAAACCAGGTGGTATAGGCTTCAGAGTCACACGAACTTGGAGATGTCTGACCGATGGTTTCGTCGCCGTCGTTAGATGATGACGATTCGCTCTCGGTGCGCTTAACACAAGTGGCTGTAAGCGTGAGGTTGGAGCTATGCCCATTGTGATAGTGTGCAACTGTGTGCGGGGAGACACATGAAGACAGAGTACGTGTCTCCAGGTCATTGAAACCTCGACAACTTTAGTTTTCCTTAAAAAATGGACTAAATATTTCCTTCCAGTCATGGCTATTCGCGGGACCTTCAAGCGGTAGACAGTAGACAGTTCGATGTAATGAGAATCCCTCTGCTACGGACCTCAAAAATTGACTTACCATAGAAGCTCTCCTGGGAGGTAAACACCGATTCCGTCGCTAAAAGTTCTGGCGACCAGGATTTCGGATTACACGCTACGTTGGTTTCATTCAAATAAGAAACGTACGTGACCAAATGACACGCTTCCGTTTCGTTCTTCTGCTAAGCTTCGGTGACTGGACACTGCATCGAGTGATTCATTTTTTTCTACGACGTTCATTTCTGTACCAGACCTAACCCCGCATAGATGTTTACAGTTTCAAACTTGGTTCACACGAGTAGGGAGTTTCCTGCAATTCGGTTTCCTCGCTCTGTTTAATTTTCATTTAGATGAAATATTTGCCAACAACGCCTACACGTATAGTGTAAACAGTGGGGAGAATCTCACATGTCCCAAAAGTATAAATATTGTAATTAGCGTCAATCAGTCAGACAAAATCGATTTGGAACCATCGTAAACGTCTAGCGTCTTAAATTTGGCGGTCTACAGCTAGTCTCTTTCCCTTATTCGTTATCGTAATCTACTGTCAATCACATCTGCAAAAAAGCCAAAGATAGCCGTGGAATCTAAACCGTCTCACTGTTTTCCTGTCCACAGTATCGAAACTTACCTTAGTGTGTAATTGAACCGGCGTAGAGGAAAACTGTGTTCGTTTGCACACACTCAGCTGATTGATTGAGCTCCAAACAGCTGTGTGCATGTGCCCGTGTGGTCACGTGACTACGAAGGCGACATCTTTTCATGATTTATTTCGACTGTGGACAGTCACACCGACTTCCCACGTTTCCTACGTGTGATTTTCCCACTTCGACAATCATCATCAGTACTTATTCCCCGGGAAAAACTGATCATTCACAGCCACCAACCGTAGACAACTTATACAAACACCACGTGTAGATCGGGCCTGAAAACACCGACCATCCCCCCTCTCGAATCTTTCGGGACCAACCTTCTACCAATGTGGTGTAAACGATTCCAGATGAGACACATGGCTTGCACAGGTTTTATGAGGAGGGTGGGGGGTGGCAGCTTTTACAAGGAAGCCGGCAGCGGCGACGGCCACGACCTAGTGTGGTTTCATGAAGTTGGGCAACCTGAGACCCTGAGGGAATGAAGGCACCTAAACAAGTCGTAAATAGACGACGCTAAGTGTAAACACCGGGAAACGTGTCAGGCGACTCCAACAATTGTGCTTTTCGAGAACAGATTCGGACAGAATTCGTTCCTCTCATTCCCCGAATTTTTAGTGATGAATATGAGGGCGAGGAGATTTGAAATGGGCGAAGAATCGATAGTCGATCTGTTGAATCCAGAACGGTAGGGAGTGAATCTGCCTCAGTCTGTACCAAAGTGGAAGCAACAGAGCAAATGTTGTTAAAGCGCATGAATTTGCCATCTTGAGCGTCCGTTGATCAGGCTGCCATCTCGTCAAGACGGGTGATCACTCATCAGCAATTAGAAGACTGTTTGAGGAGCAAATCATCGGCCAGCATTCGCGAGATACACTCATTTGCATACCCTTTTGTTTTTAACGAAAAACTCAACTGAATCCAGTTGAATTTCTCGTTTATGATATACTTCAGCTGAATGGGCTTCACAAAGACCACCTTATGTCTCAGTTATTACGACATTCGAGAACATAAATTTGACGGAAACTCGGGGACTGCTTCTGCGAGATCAGCCCCAAGAAGGGCGAGACCACTCGTGGGTTGTGGAAGAGTTTTCAGTAACTTTATGAATAGTTTCCTCCAAGAAACCATTAGCATGTTCAGAGAACCTTTCACAGAAAACAGAAATTCATCAGCGGTCTAATCTCGTTGGCGGAGGCGTGATTCGGAAGGTACAAGCAATCCGCGTCGAGAGGAAAAAGCCGTAAGGACTGAAAGTCCTTTGTTTGAGGAGCCATCACTCGATGAGCCAGTGGACACCAGATCACGTGGTGAGAACTACGTGACTGAAGGATTACGGTATTCCACCATGTCCAAGTACAGGTTACTTATACTACTGATCGACTACTTTTTAACTCCCATTAAAAAGGTCACGGGTTCGAATTTCCATACTGATTAGTGCAAAGTGTCAGTAGTTTTCATCGAGACCATAACATCAGTAATCACCATTGATGCTTGGCTGCCGTACAACCATAACTCATTTGAAAGCGTTGTTGTGAAGAAACGAATAAAATTGAACTGGGAAGGGAACTAGTGCTAGCCTACCACAATCATTCCGAGGTGTCTACACCTCAAAACACTCTATCAGACAATCTGAATTCATTGCAAGTTTACAACAGCTGTCCTTTGTAGAAGAGGTTAAAAAAACTAGAAAATGTGGGTCCCGCTTCTGAGCGGGAGGTCACCAACCAATCTCGCGCGTTCATCCACAGACACCCTCGAAGACGGCCGATTCAGCGAGACTAGTTAGACAGCGAGGGGAGTTTATTTCGAATAATGCATATTGGATATGGCTAACTAAATGAGTTTTTTTCACTGACCTTAATATTTGTGAAAACAAGCAAATTCAAGCAGACCACGTTGTCTTTGAAGTATTCATGATGGTGAGCTTCGGATAAGCGCTGATTCCTTTCGATGTCGCCACGGCAACACGTTCAAGACGAGGGACCAAGTTGGATACTACGGAACGAGAAACGGCACATGATGAGCTGAACAGGACCACTAGCATACAATCGACAAGGCTTAAACACATGAGGCATCACCTACATGGCTTAAGGTCTTCGCAGTAAAAGTTGGCCTTGTTCTTCGGTTTACGATCAACCAAGTTACAGGTGACGACAAATTGTGGGGAAAAAGTTACTGCTACCTGCTTGAGTGGCAGATGATAAAACCTGATTGGTGCCGAATGTCACTTTTCGCCACTTTCTACGTGATCATCATACTTTCCACAAAATCCGGCATCACGTGAAAGACAAGAGTTTCTGGAGACTCACCTGGAACCCAGCTCCATCTCTCGTTTATGATGTTTCTAAGCAAATGAATGTACTGCACCAGGCCGTTTCATGTTTCAGTTGGTACGATATTCGAGATATCGCGATACATTATATAGACGTAATACACCACTCATAAGGGGTTGCTGAAAATTCTTCGACAGCCCACGACCGGTTTCGCCCATCTTGGGGCTCATCAGGTAGGCGCAGTCCCCGATTTTCCATCAACCTTATGTTCTATACATGCATCGCGATATCTCGAATAACGTGCCAACTGAAACATGAGGCGGCCTGGTGCAGCACATTCAGTTGCTTGAAAAACACCATAAACGAGAGATTCAGCTGGGTTCCAGGTGAGCCTCCCGCAAAACCAAATTTGTTTGCAAATGAGTGTATTTCGCTAAGTTCGTGCAATTTGCGTTCAAGTAGAACATAAGTTTGACGGAAACTCGGGGACTGCGCCTACCTGATGAGCCCCAAGAAGGGCGAAACCGGTCGTGGGCTGTCGAAGAATTTTCAGCGACCTTATTAGTGGTGTATTACGTCTATACTAGAGTTGCTGTTTATCAGTCACGAGACAAACCGATCCAGCAGCGTACTCTTGAACAGCATACTTTTGACTCCAGACACCGGGACTTTGCAGCAACAAAGATGCGGTCAAACCTACAACTACTCAGCCTCGCAAGCATTCCATCTCCGTTGGAGCTCATTGAGGTGGAAATACGGGCTTTTTGGCTTTCACGTTCAGACTGTTTTCCACAGGATCATGTGTCCGCATACTAATTCTCACCATTCTGTTATACCTAAATGACTCCAAGCAGATGGGATTTTTCGGAAAAATCACAAAGAACGGCGTAGATGGTCACCCTGGAGGTTTCGGAATGGTGGAATCAAATCAGGAGGCTGATAAGTTGATTACTCACTTCATAGACGTCGCCATGGTCCATCTAAGGGAAGCCTGACCTAAGAAGGTGTCTTGTAAGGAGGGGGTAATAAAGAAAGCCTGGTCCAAACGATATAGATTCGAATGGCTTAGACAAGCGGCAGTCTCCACCAAACAGTTGGTAGTCGTAAACTGCTTGTCCCGGAAATTGTTCATCAATATCAGAACAAAGGGTCTTACCTTGGTCCGACTAAGAGTGTGTAGAACACATGTTTTGCATGAACTCACGTTTTTTGTTTACATCATACCTGATTGTTTGAATAGTTGAGGTTTGTAACCGCAGCGCTGGTGTGAGATCGGTCCAAGACAGACAGTAATTGGTCACGTACAACTCTGCGTGGTGCTGCCTATGAAGACCGCTCATAACCCACGCTTGTATAAAACACGGGAACAACCTGCGTCACCTGTCTACCAGTGAATTTCCATACATTTGACCATGCAAAATCTGGGCTCTATCTGACTGGGAAATCCTGACAGGCGAGTCAGTCGACCAAGACAGTTACCGGGTCGTCTTTCAATGAGTCGGGCACACCAATCACATCACTCAAGCCTGAACACTTTCGCCCGTTTAGACCTGAAAATACAGATGCGTCCAGCGTGCACTGGTGGAGTAGTGGTAACACATCGCCTAGCATGTCAGATGTCCGGAGTTCAAAGCCCAGCCCAGCCCGTCCCGGCCCGGATAAAAATATGCATTGCTGATGACCTCTAATAAGAGCGGAACTCGAATCCAGTGCTTCCCCCTTGGTTTGGACTCACCAGAATAATTACGCCAGGACAGGAGGACGACTGTTCAAACAAGAGTGACGTGAACGTGATCAGGTTGTGACTAATAACATAGCCGTTTTTGTCTGAGTGTTTACCACACCACTGAACGTAAAGCATGTTACCGGCTGCTGGAAACGCCGTTCACACACTAGTTCATACTTTGCATGGTTGTGGACCACCATCCGTTCAAGATGCGGACCTGTAAACCAGTTCTGATTCTTTTCCAGAACATATAGCTTCTTTGGAAACCGTTTGGGGGGGGGAAGACCTCCTTGATATATCAGGCCGAAAGGCGAAGTAAACCTAAGAAGCGCCATACCGTCATTTCATCTTTAGTTGATGCCTTATCTCTCCGAATCAAGGGGGTCATCCGAACCAGTTACCTTCAACCTGTTTGACCACCAGTCACTAAATCAAAGTATGTGCCACAAAACATTCACAACATTTTTGAAGCCCGCCACTCTGTGTTTCGTGTCTTATACATGTTTGTCCATTTTAATTGTCCATCTTGACTTCTTGATGGATTGTTTCGTCTTTTGTTGTGCTAAGTCACTCTGGGGCGCGATTTCCCAGTTGCTGTTTGCCCTCCACCAACCTTAGTATGCACACGCAGTTACTGGAGACTCGAAGCTGGGTAGACTGTCTTTGTTGAGCTGGCTAGCTGACCAAGTACAATCAACCTTGTGTACTCGTTTTTTTTTGGAGCTGTACAACTCAGGTGTTGGGGCAGCAGGACAAACCGTGGACCTAGGTAACGAAAAACCTGTCAGTCAAACTATTCAAAATGTCACATGCATCAAGCAATTGAAAGACACCAGCTCTTCCAAAGTTCTCTTTGGTTAATCGGTCAGTTTTTCTTCAAGTCTCATGCAGAGGGCCAAGGCTACTTATGGAATCGACGCTTGGTGTGGTCTGCTCAAACAGTTCAGAGGGTGAAGATCTGTAGAAGGCAGTCGAATGAAGAACAGGGTTTGGGAAAGTCGGAAGGCATTAACAATTCCTAAATTGGAATGTGAAACTATGGTGAAAAATAGGAGAGCGCAAGTCTCTTGGACTAAATTTTGGCGGACAGTTTTGATGATCGCACTCAGTACGTCAAATTGAACTGCCTGTTTGCACAGATTTGGTTTTTAGGCATTCAACAAAATACTCGATTCTGCTGGAACTGGATCTGCCTAGTTCTGAATGGAAAAGAAGTGAAAACAGAATGGACCAAACTGTCAGGACTTGCACGGTCACACATCCTAAAGTACGCTACTGACAACAACGTACAACAAATGCACACTGGTGCAGAATATCCAGTTGAAGTTGAAGCTGGCTTTAGGTGAGCCTCCGAGTCGAAATCAAACTCCTGTGCAAATTGGAGTATTAGTCTAAATCTGTTCAACATGGGTCCAGGCAGAACACAACTCCGGGGCTGTGCCTACCTGGTGAGCTCAAAAATGGGCGAAACCGATCATGAGCTGTGGAAGATATTTCAGCAACTCTATGAGTAGTATGTTATATCCAGAGAAGTACGCTACTGCTTTACCCAAGATTTCTGGCCATATAGTTTCTCAACTATGATGCCTGATGGACTCTCAGAAAAGCATCTTTATCACTCGTTGGCCGAATATGAACAAATTTACGTTAACAAATCTTTTCGAATGTTGTCCATAACCGAATGCCCTCAAGTTATCCTCAAGTTGGAACCTCTCTAGGAACCGGTTGACTGTCCACGCCTAGCCGTCACAAATTATTGGAACATCAAGCCCGATGAGGTCCGGAAGATATCGAGCAACGGTAGTAGTTACTCAAGCTGGAATATCATCAGATTTGGTCTTCCTTCAAATATCCAGTGGCCAGACGGCTGTTGGTGAAACGCATCTGGTTCAAGCGGTGTTATGAAATCGTAAGATTACTAAATCCATTTGCCCTCCCAAATTATCCTGTCAAGCTGTTTCTCGTTTTTCTTACTTCATTCAAGCAGAATCTGGGTTTCAGATTCTGTTTTCTTCACGAAAACCAACTTGTTTACCTATCTTGTCCTAGTCGCAAACCGACATGATCATTCTTCATCCAGTCGTTGAGTTAATGCGGGGGGTGTTACCTCTGCCACTGGGAGCATAAAACACGTTTCCTTATGAAGGCTGAACTTTCCTACCGCGTTTGTTTGGTTGACTCAGCTCGAGCCAGCTTCTGACACCAGACCAAGCCCCTAACTTCTTTGAGACGGGTCATTCAGAAGCCGGTCGGTGTCTGATTTAAACCCAGACTGTTCTTAGCCGACTGAATCCAACTGCTGGCCATCTAAAGCTGACTTGCTGACTGAATTCCGCAACGTCATCCACGTTACCAGAAATTTCGGGCTTACTTTTTGCATGCCCCTCCAGCTTTTAACGGGCGATTCAAATGCTTCCAGTTTTCGGTCTCAACAAAGGTTCCATCCTTCAAGGGAAGCTACGCAAAAAATGTTGCACGACTGTTTCATTCTTGTTTAGAACCGTCACCAAAGTACACATGACGAATCCTTTGTGAGAATCAAACCCATACTGCTCCAGTTTGTAGTTGAATCCCTTTCTATGGATTCGATCTCCCCGAGGGATTCGTGAAATGTGCACTACGGATGATCCCAACAAGGCTGAAACATTTCCTCATGTAAGTGAAGCCAATCTATGCTGAAAAGCCGAGAAGTACTGTACAGCTGTTTCATCCTTATTGAAAATCACCAGAGGTGCGCATCTCACGAAACTCCGGAGGGTCTCGAACCGGCGACCTCCTGGCTAGTAGTTTGAACACTTAGCTGTTCGGCCACAAGCGGCTGATCAGCTGCGTGAGTAACTCGCACTTAGACAGGATATAGTGCCGTTCATCCTTCAGTCACGGGTTCCACATCACGCGGTCACACGTGTTGATTGGCTCCGCGAGCAACGACTTCTCAGATGGAAGTTTCACTCATCGGGTGAAGTTTATTCTTCCACTGAGCTACTTATAGATTGTTGATGATTCCCAATAAGGATGAAACAGCTGTACAGTGCTTCTCGGCTTTTCAGCATAGATTGGCTTCATTTACAGGACGAGATCTCCACCAAGCATTCCCGAATCTCCTCACACTAACAACAAGGCTGAAACAGCTTTGCACAGGGATTTCCGGTTTTCCAGCGTAGAATGGTTTCATTTGTAAAGAGTTTTTCGATTAGGCATGGGGCTTTAATATCATCCAAAGGAAGAGCGGCCTTTAGGTCCTTTTTTGACAAAAACTCAACATCAAAATGTTCTTCTACTGAGATTCCGGTCTCCTCGCAAACCGCACTTGTTTACTTAGGAACAGAAATACTTAATTTTGGTTCCTTATATTTAGGTACATCAGGAACAGCAACGCTTGCACCCTTATTGTCTATCTATACTGTTCTTCTCTCTTCTGGTCCTGGCGACATCACAAACGCGATAGAATAAACACGCTTTAAACTTGGGTAACTACTTTGATAGAAAGGATGTTTTGCATTATTCTGCTCGTTTTTTATTTGCCCATACCCTCGTCAACTTCAAAGGGAGGATCCTGAAGTCCATGTTTTTTTACAGCGCCGAATCTCTCAGACTATACTCTTTCACGGCCAGAAGAACGTATATGAACTTCTGGGGTTGTACTAATCAAAATTCGACCTCCAGTTGCACAGGACTTTTCTTGACGATTTTAAAGTCTGTCCCATAGGGGACGTCACTGTAGAGGCTCACCGATATAGCCGACAGCCCTTGGTCCAATATGTTTAGCCCAAAGAAGGTGGTAGAGTACTCGTCCTGTAAGCGAGGAGTCACGGATTCGGTCCTTACTCGGATTCTGTCTGTTTCGGCAACTAATGTCCCCGTTTTTCTCCGTCATCAGTTGTCATGACTCCCACAGCACTGTCGCTTAAACACTTCTTTTCCTGTTGAGCCACAGGACTAGATTTCCGCTCTTGTCAGAGCGAATCAGCAGTCTTAGCCATGCTGGAATTTGATTCCGGAACATCTGACTTGATAGATGAACGCGTTGCTGCTACTCCACCGGTCCACATCAGACGCACCTGATTTGGGGCTTCTGAAAGGATGAACACTTTCACGCTTGGATGATGTGAATGGTTTGCCCGACTACTCGAATGTCCACTTAGTGACTATCCTGGTTGTGTCGAACAATCAGTCAGTCTGCCAGGATTTCCAAGTCAAGCAGTGCCAAAGGGGGGATTGCAATCTGCTCGACAATTTTCTGATTAGTCCTCGGTGGTTGGATGACCTGTAGAACTTGTATTAATCTCACTCTTGTTCAGCGGTTCACCTCGTGTTCTTGCACACTTATTGTGGCTAGTGCCCTCGAGAACTGATGGGGTCCCCTTGATTGCGAGGCCGACTGACAAGTCAACACCTATCGAAAATATCACAAGCGGAAGCTTCCAAACAGAGCTTGACTACAGCCGGTGCCAAGGTCATCTTTTTTGAGTTGGCCAACCATTGGCCATTATCGAAAACACGAATCGTAATGTGAGCTTTGAATAGCTAAAGAATGTGATGCTCCATCGGTGAACTACAGTTGGCCCGGTATTATTTTCCGCCACAAACTCTGCTGCCGTGCAACTCTGTTTCACCACAAACTCAAGCTGATGTTCATTTGGAGGTCGGCAATGACGGAAGATTGTGATGGTTTCATGGGGAGCTGGAAGAAAATGAGTAATTGCGCATAGTTTACCTCTTGTCAGTCCAAGGAACAGCCTTCAACGAAACGGGGTTACAATTAAACAATATCATTGTACGCCTATCTGTTTTATTTCATCCTGGGTTAAGTGGACTGTGTGAATTGAAAGACGACTTCCGCCGAACTTCCACTTGCAGCATTTCAATACGAACGATAGCTGTTCACGAGGCAGCGTAAATGGCTGACCTCAGAGGATGGCTGGGTCATTCTTCCATAGGGTGGAGGCCAGGAAATGCTATGTAAACGGTAGTTTGACTATAGGTGAACTGAACAAGTAGGTGGAAGCCGGTGTGAAACAATTATAAAGCAGTGGCTTCGACGTTTTTCGATGTAAGAATCATAAGGAAACCAGGTGAACATCTTTAATCCATGGACACGTAATTAATTAAGCAATCCAATCATTATTCAGTTTTTTTACCAAAGGATATATGGACCAATTTTGCACCAGTAGGGAGCATTCAGCTGCAGCATCACACAGAAAAACGTGAAAGAAACTTTAATTTGTGCTCCCTGCCACGACTCCTCGTCCTGGGAATGTTTAATGTGAATAGCGGAGCAACTCTTGGCGGATTGGCATTAGGGCTGTTGAAAATCTACTGGAAAATTTATAAGTAGTGTGTTGCTGTAACATCTCGAATGTCGTGCCAACTGAAACCTGCAGTGGCCTTTGCTCGGCACGTCTAACCTGCTAACTTCGGTGCGGCTGTGATTGCACTTGGTTGTTGGACTGTTCGCCGAGCCTGGAATTTGGAATGAAAACGTTTCGCCACCAGTCGAATAGACTTCATCCACGTGGCGTTGGGCGGATAACTCCTCCAGTTCTGCTTTCACTTACTTTGTTTCTGGACGGTATCCAATACCCCTTCCGCTTAAACTGATGGGTCAATATGGGGTTTGAATCGAATTGAGGTCTTATTTCGTTGCATCTGAATGGTTCGTTGAATGCTGTAGAATTTGGACGTTTTAGGCGGCAAACGTCATCCGGTTAGTGCCTCTAATATTGCGTCTCGTCTACGTCGTTCGGCGCCCAATCCTCGGGACATGATGCACCTGTATCGAGGAGACTACTTATGGCAAATTCGTCTATTTGTCTGTACAACTGCGGGTTAGGTAGAAGCTACACATCCTTTGGTCACATCCCTAGAATGAGGCGTTGGTTGGGACTGTCTGCATATCAGCTCAGCGGTCTCTTTCGAAGGGACAGCCGTAAAATCCGTTGAACTCGAAAAGAAAATAAACACTTACACCGTACACACATCCGTTATCACGTGCACAAGATGGAAAGTGCTATTTAGTGTCAATCGTGAGAGTGTTGTCTACTGGGCTCAAGTATACCCACGTGCCTCTTGGTCCGGTTGGACTGTGGTGCATTGATGACGCACAGTATTGGCCGCAGTAGTAGACCAGTCTTACATAGCAATGTTATACCGTACAGCCGGACAAAATGGTGTCCCTTCGGCTTGAGAACGTGACAGGCAGAGATTTGACATTGGTTTACACAGACCGCATATGCGGAACTGATGGGCCAGGTCAACTAAGTATGATTCGAACTCAGGATATTGATCACCAAGAGGTTATGTTCCTCTTGATTACTATCCACTTCCACAGCCGTGTGACAAAGCTCCCGGGGTGCATCTTCCTTGAACCAAGAGATGAAGAATTACACCCACACTGGAAGTCGAATCCGCGCCTCTTCGGAACGGCCTAAAGAGAATTTGACTTCCTGATATCACAGTTGTAAATCACTTGAATTCCAGAGGGTACAGTACAGTACAGCCGTAGCTCTGTCAGCCGGCATCCAATTACGACAAATGTATCTATTCCCAGCCAATGGCCATGTTGTCCTTCTTGCTGGCTCGTGCCCCAGTTTACTGTTCGCAGTTACTGAGCGCAACACCTTCAGTTTCACACGTCCGTTCGGAAGTACAGATGCTTACTTCTTGTGAAGACTGCCTTCACGAAAACCTTATTTTTCTACCTTGTAGGTTTGTTTTCAAAACATTAGGCTTTATTGAACACAGCAACAACAAATCTGCCAGTAAACAATTTCTGTTTGTTCCATTACACTAGTCTGACGAAAACGCATTTCCCAAGATTTTCGGCCCACGCGTACTACCTCATACAATATGTTAAGTGAGTAAGTAACTCGGGCATTGGTCGCGGACCAGTTGCACTCTTGAAGTCGGAAAAAGTTTTTCCGACCAACTAATATGACCTGAGGCCGCAGTTCATGTGTTTGCCCTGAGGATGAATCAAGGGCCGAACAACTGGGTGGCAGTAAACAACGCGGATGGTTGTTTGAGTCAGAGCACAGCGATTCATTCAAACGACCATCTATAAGTATACAAATGAAACGCCCTATGACGCAAACAGATATACGACCAAAAAGACAGTGAAGTGATACGCTCGATGAAGAACATGCTGGTCTGTCCTAGGAGTGTTATGACCAAACACGGAAGTTGTAAACGAGTTGTCGAACCTTGTTGAGTCCGAGGGAACATATATTGTGTCACCTCCATAGCACAGGACTTGTGCGTTCAACTGGTGTGCTCGGTCGGGCATCAGTACAGACTTAGAAACAGGAGACCGAAAAATACATTCATTTTATTGAAGGAATACTACTTATAACGTTGCTGAAAACTCTTCAACAGCAACCTTATGAGCAGTTTTCTTTTAAGAAAATATACTGCGAAATCTCGAATAGCATGCCAACTGGAACACGAGGCAGCCTTTGCGCAGCACATTCAGTTGAAAAATATGGTAAAGTAGAGATCTAGCTGAGAATCAGTTCAGTCTCTCGATAAAACCAAACTGGCTTGCCAGAAATATAGGTGAAATGGGTTTTGGCTGACGAAATGTTATTGGAAACGTCCTGTTTTCCAGAGTTTCTTAGGCACTTTGTTCCCCGGGGTATGCTGACAAGGTGGGTCTGTCAAGGCACTACAAACCAAACCGCTAGAAAATCGATGCAAAATCGATATAGATTCATGCTAGAGTGATGATCTTCCTTTTAGCTTTCAGCATCCTTAAGAAATCAAGTCAGTGAGCTATACTCACTACAGATAGATAATTCAACAAGTGCGACTCATGTCTCAACATGGAATGAGGCATTCTGGATCCTTGGTGATCTCGTAGCTGGAGGGATGGAGACCAACGAGTTCAACTTCCCAAATAGCTCTAAGGAGTTCCTGTTGAAACGGATGATAGAAATCGATTATTGTGTATTCAGTAAATAACTCACCAGAAATTGGCTGGAATCCCGTTATAGGCGGATTTAGGATGGGTTTACCTTGGCTGTAGCCACATCGCCAACTTTGGTAACTGAGGGTGTCGGTATAACAAACTCAAATTAATACCAAAGCTCTCCCCCTCACCTGTCATAAAAATTTCCCCTGAGAGAAAAGAGGTGCACATACATCGTGTTGAAAGATAGGGATAGAAACTATTCTCAATGGTCTGGGATATTTGACAAGCCGTCTCGGTTTTAGATGGTCACCGCCTCGTTCCATAAGTGGCGTAGGTTCTCTCAATCAATCTGGCAATGCCATCTCAACCTCAATGGAGTGATTTCGGTAACTTCCTTCCCTTTTTCGTGCGTGCTGAATCTGTAATTACTTGACCACCCTCCATCTTAGGTGGATAACCTCACAGTCCCTGAATCAACACAAAAATATTAGTCAACCCTTTGTGGACCACTAAGTTGGAACTGCCGCACTTGAGCCTGATAAGAACCACAAGATCACCAGCCGGACGGAAATCGACACCGCTTGGAATAACCAAAAACAACACTGTCCGTTGCACACAGGTTTACAGAGCCGGGTGAGCCTTACAAAACTTAGTAACGCAGGTTGACACGAACAAAACAGAAATATTAGTATTGAAGGGGTGGTAGATACTACAATGACTCATTTGAAGTGGGAATGTTACATTTAGGTTATATTCAGTGGAGAGTATTCTAGAAGTAAGTTGGACAGCAAGGCTGATACCTCATGACTTGCGACGTGCGCATTCATTCTGGTTGTATCATACCCTCACGTTTAGTATAGTGACTGGTAGCTCCAAACCTGCTCACACATCGTCGGAGTATCCATAAGCAAATCGATTTGGATCGTGGAGACATATCAACAATTTCTCGTCAGGACGGATGTGCTGCAATCTCTCCGGCTGAAAAATCTACCGACACATACGCTGGGATTGCAGTGGAAGCCTGCGTGCACTGGCTGACAGGAATAAGGGCTGAAAAGGTTGCCGGTATAACGGGAGCTGACTGCAGTCAGACCGAATTGAGTGGTTGGATGTTTCTTGAACTTACCCGAGGACATGAATAGGCATCCTAGCAGATAATCAAAATGTCAAGCCTAGTTTTACCTAAAATGACTGGGAATGACCTCGCGGGATAGTAATTTATTTCATCGGATTCAAGTTTAGAACGGCACAGTCATCATCCCACCCATCCACTAGGAATTCCTTGAGTACTCTTCAGACCGTACTAAATTGTGCACCTCTGGCCAGTCCACACGTGACCACGTGATGTGAATTCCCTGATTGAAGGATCAGCGGCGTTATATCCTATTTAGGTACGAGCTAATCAAACTACTGACCAGCCGCTCGTGACCGAACGGTTGTGTTCAAACTGCCAGCCGGGAAGTCGCGAGTTGGAGATTCCCTACTGGAGTTTCGTGCGATGCACACTGCTTTTCGTTATAGATAGACGTCACTTACAAAGCGGAAGGATGTTCCAATTTCTAAGCCTCCGTGGTGATATGTGAATAATTCTGGTAAAACTGTCCTCAAAGTTTCAGCAATGAGACTGCTGATCAGTCAGAAGTCAGATTTATTAGCCACTGTGTTTCCAGCAAGATGGCTGATGAGTTGTCTGTGCTGTCTGTGTCCTCAGATGATTGAGGTCAAACGGATCAGCTGACGTAATTTCTTATTGTACCACCTCAACTAATCCAATTTGTACTCAGTACGTCGTTTGAAGCGCTAGCTTATGAAAGCGGTTCCGGAATCGCACCGATGACACACCTACGGTTCATGAGGTTTCTGACAACAGTGACAACTTGAGCCGACCGAGGAAGACTGAGAAAGACACAGACAGTGGAAAGCTACATGATTGAATCTTCTGGTTAACCTTCTACTAAACCAGTGCCTTTTTGTGAAGCTTATTAGCTTCCAGATGCCAGAAACTTTTACCAGATTTACCGTAATGAAACAGATGTAGTGAGTCCTTTACCCTGGGACCTGCTGATTTCTTGCGACAAAAAAGGAAGTGCGAAGTAGATTCCACGGTGTTTTCGGAGACCTCAGGTTGTTTTTTCTCACCAGAAACCACCAACGGGTTTGCACAAAGTGCGGTGACGTTTTTTTATAAAGTCGATGCGTTTTCTCACCCAGTATTGCGCGACGCCCAGATAGTTGAACGGTTTTTCCACGAAATTGGATGACTTTGGACTGTGGATGGCGCCTACTCCTGTTGTTCTGTGAACTGATGAATTTCGCACAAGTTAACCCTAGATCCCATGGGTTTTTGGATTTGTGAAACTCGGAAAAGCCAATTTGTCATGCACCTTAAAGGTTAGGAATTAGGGATACAATCCGATGACAAACTGGGGAGATTTTATAACGGTGGGCAGTGTGATCAGAAAAAACATTGTGATGGTTTGCTCTGAACGGGCCAACTAGTCACTAGCGTAGACATGCTCAGTCAATAAGGGCGAACCAGGCAAACACCGACGAAACACTGCTCATAAGGTTGTGAACAAATCTTCGACAGGTAAGCCCTGTTTTACATCGGTTCAGCAACTAATTTATCACGTACACCAACAGGGTATCTTAAAATCACACCTTCCACATGATCGGAAATAACTTTTTCCACCTTACATTTCTGTTCCATTTTCAAGTTCAACAGTGGCTTCAAATTGATGTCGGCCCGCCCACACAAATCACGGGGGTGATTTTGAAGGGTCGTGGAGACTACAAGCGTCCACAGTATGTGACACGATTCAAGCTGTCCTACAGCAACGATACTCGTCTGTGGTACTTTTACAAAGACGCAACTCCACTGGATCCCCGGGTGAGTTGTGCTCAACAGATTTTTCAAACATAGCTGAGTCTGTTTTGTGTCTGGTTCGGAGGGGACTGAGAACAGGACAGTAGGTAGGTCGGCTTAAAATAGACAGGTGAGCACCCGACCCAATGTACAATGTATGTTTTTTCATGTAACTTTTACTTCTGAGCACAACACACGCACTGGTTAGATAAGCTGCTTGTTTTTGGTGACTCCTTGGAAGAAGGGTGTATGGGTCTAGTTTCTTCTCTCGGTGAGACTACTGCGTATGTGTCAGTAGTAGATTGGTTAAATTATCGGATAACTTCTAACCTTTAAACTCAAAATGGACTGAAGGCTCTTCTGCAGACGACATGGCACAGGAGAGGAAACGCAGACTGGATAGTTTTTGAACTGATGACAAATTTTCATTCTGTGGGAAGAACGGGTGAGATAAATCACTTATTTGCTCATCTCCGTTAACTACTTCCTACATCCTGGAACAAACAAATAGGAGATGAGACTAGGAATGATTTACGACGAAGGGGGGGGGGTGTACGGGTTCGATTCTAGACCCGGAAACAAAGTCATTTGACCATTTATGTTCTTCTCTAGAACTTCACCAATAGTGAATGGAATGAAATGGTTTTTAGTCGGTAACTGATGGGTACCCGCGGAAAGAAATCACATAATTTAAATTTGTGAACCGCCGGTTTTTACTGACGCACTGTTAGTTCAACTCGATTCTTATGCAAGCCCCGTTTCACTTAAGTCATCTATTCGGTTTTTGGGTTGTCGGCGCTTATGCTTTTGTAAGCGCGGCATTCTAGCTAGTCTCACGGTAGCCCACTCTGGACGAGACTAAAAGTGAAACATCCAGGAACGAAAGCCGCGGCTCTTGATGAGGTGAGAAAGATGAACGAATGTATTTTGGTGGCAAGCTACCCCATCCTTGTGCATCCTGTTGAAAATACATGGCAGAAATATCCAGGATGTTGAATACCCATCAGTGTTACCCGTTATTTCATGAAGTCAGCTAAGATGAATACGACTTCTTCCAACGAGTAGTTCAGAGAACTCCGGAAACTTCAGCAGTTATGCAATGCAACAAAAGGGGACGTATAGCAGACTCAAATTGCCCGTTTTTGTAATCCTGAACCGAATCTCCTGTTAACTGGAGTTAGAAGTTACCAAGAAAGGGGATCTTTTTGGATAAGTCGGATGCACAGATGTTTACCGGATCAGACCCCATTGCAGAACGCATCAGCTTCAGACAAGAAGTACTGGTTCAGGACATCTCTTCAGCCTGTGGAGTGCGGAAATCGATTATATTTGTCAGTTACCAATGTAACGGTGCATACTACTGATGAACCTTGCCAGCAGCATGTGGCCGAGTGGTCTCAGGTGCCGTCCCTGTATCTGATGGAAGGTTGGTGTGGAGATTATCGAACCGTTTTGCAGCATTTACTCACTATTGTTCACTACTCAAAAAACTTTCAGGAAAGTTCAACAGGACGCCTTAAGATGCTGACTTTTCAAGACCCCCGGGCAAGTGAGGTCTTCACTTTCTTGTCTGATAGCTTGTAAACGATCGTGTTGGTCGGGGATCAGTTCCTCTCCGCAAGATGCTTTTCCTTTCACTGAAACCCTGATATGCAATGAGTTGCCATTCATCCTCACGAGAAGACGAAAGGTCGGGATACTTTGGGACCACACTTCTTCTCTCGCCATGGTGTAGCATCTGTCTCCCCGCGTTCCGCTTTGCAAAAACGCAATGGTGTTGATGCCTCAGTTTGTGGTGAAACGTTTGCAAGTGAGTTGCTCAAACAAACCACCGGCCATCTGAACTACCATGTTTCTCCTCAAAAGCAAGTCAGGTCATCATTACCATCATCGACAGCATGACGCCAGTATTCGGACATTGATGTTCCGCTGCCGTGGCAACAGACTAACGCGCCAAGGGTGTGAAAGTTGGTGAGTTCAAGCCAGTTAGATGGCTGCTAGGGGCAAGCGCCCCATTGGAGACCTCAGCCAGGCAATCAGAAAAGCGTCTAAAGGAATTAATAGGGGTTTTGATGTGATGTCTTTGAGGACGAGACTTAGCTTTGCCACATTTTGGATTAGAGAAGGTGTACTTTTCCACTGACGGCTTGTGACATAGAAACATGTATTCAGCGTACAATTCCACCCACTTCGGTTATCCAACTTGATTGCACAGTGCACACTAAGACGTTGTTCCAAGGGAGCGAAACTACTGTCAAGCTAGCAGCGTGTGACAAGCACAGTTATGGATAGATGAAATTTCTATGTATTCAAACATATGACGGTGGACTTTAAGCCGAGTGGGGATGGACGGCAACGTTGAAACTGAAGACGTGTATGAGACGATGGACAGGCAAACACAGCATGCGAGACCAATCATGTTGGTTCAGCGGCCGAACTGAATACTGTTGGTAGCAGCCCTCAATTTGCAATTTTCTCTCCAAATGACTTCAAACGGAAAGATGAAAGTGGGTAGCACGGTCTGAAGGCGGTTTGGGTTTACCATTTGTAACTTGGTGTGCATCGAAGGACATGGTCGTTCGACGTGACAAAGTTGTGGCAGGCCCCAGTTGCGAAGTTACACTCCATTCATAGTTAGTTATTAGTTGAATCAATTTCTGGAGACAAATGCACCTGCAGAGCTCAAAGGGTATCAGTGGTTAAGGTGAGAAATTACTGACCAGAAGGTCCATGGTTCGAACTCAACCCGGGCACCTCGACTGCTCCTCTCTAGGCTTGGACAACCTGGCAGTATTTCAGCCCTCGTGCTTCCTTCGGATGGCATAGCCTTCGGGTGCCTGTTGCTAGTCGGGCGACCATTTTGCACCTCTCGAAGCATAGTGTAGCCATGTGAGATTGAATAACCTATCGGTTTATGAATTAAAATACTGTGAAACAAACTCATTTACATACCAATTTAGGTTTGACGGGAGACTTACCTGGAATCCGGCTGAATCTCTCGTTTATGGTGCCGGAGAGTTTTTAGCAACCTTATAAGTAGTGTGTTACGCCAATTCACGTACTATTCCACTTTTACGACGTGGTCAAACTAAACAGAGTTTGTGCCCATACGTTTAATGATATGAAATCCTGTTGAGTTTTGTTCAAATTTCACGTCGTTCAAGGTCATATGCTAACTTGTTGCTAACACATGTCTCTGTTCCATTCCATTTGCATGATTTTTCGTTTTATTTGTCCATCCCACTTTCGTTCTCGGCTTTTTGTTTTACCCTCTTGTTTTATGCTTTTTATGTTCAAATATTATTGATTATTTTTTCTGCAATACAGTCGACCGTATGGTCTTATGAATGGGTCCATCATGTGGAAGAGGATGGACATACGAAGGAATTAGAAAAAGTAGGGCTTTTAATCAATACCTGGATTGCGATGTTGAGACATAAGCATTTCGTAGACTACTGGTTCTCAACATGGAGTGCTTGCACCTTTGGGTGGTGCGCAACAGGTCTACCGAGGGTGCACGTCGTCTAACTTTATGGATCCACGAAAAAATCTGCAAAATCTAAATATGTAAAATAACTTTCAATATCCAAAATAACCGCATGCTGGAAGCCCCAGAAGCGCGTAGAGTTCGCCTTATTTGTGGTTATCTTCAGTTTGGTTCTTCGTGGCGAACCCGAGAGAATTTCCAAGTCGGTCGTTCTACCATGCAGGGCACTGTTGATTTGGAGATTCCGTACACAGACACACAAAGTTTATAGCTGATACTCACACACACCGTTTTTTCTTCACCGGGATGCAATTATTTACCTTCCGAATCATAAAACCGATACACATCTTGAAGAAAAGAACAATCTCATACCTCGCGGAGACCCGATATTCCAACTACGACAAACCACGACAGAACTTCATCAGGATTCAGCAATATGCAAATGGTGAAGTCTAGTCCGCTTGGGCCTTATCGTGTTGCCGATAAAGTGAGCCCGTCAACGGAGCAAGTGACAAGGAAGTCCTCATGGCGCGTGCCAATAACACGGCTAAGGTTACTCTCGGGCATCAGTGAGGGTGAACATAGATGTTGCGGTTGACAACAAGAACTAGTGAGCAAAGTTGATCGCTTGATTAAGTTTTAGGATATTCCACTGGAAGAATTTGAAAAGGTAGATACCTTTTCTTGACTAGACACACTACTCATAAGGTTGCTGAAAGCTCTGCGATGGCTCACTTCAGGTTCCACCCTCCTCGAGGCTCATTAGGAAGATACTGTCCCCAGGCATCCGTCAATCTTAGGCTCCGCTTGAATCAAAATTGTACGCACTTTGTCAGATACACTCATTTGCAAACTAGTTTGGCTTCAGCTGTGTTCCAGCTGAATCGTTCAGTTATGATATCCTTCAACTGAATGTGCTGCACACATGTGCTGCCTCATGTTTCTCCAAGGCACACTACTCATAAAGTTGCTGAAAACTCTTCGACAGTCCACGACCGAGTTCACCCATTTTGGAGCTCATCATGTAGACGCAATCCTTGGACGTAATTCGCGAAATGCACCAATTTGATTCCAATGGGAGACGTACCTGAATTGCAGCCGAATCTTCCGTTTAAGGTACTCTTCAACTGAATGTGCTGCACACATATGCTGCCTCATGTTTCAGTTGGTACGATATTCGAGATATCGCGATACATGTATAGACGTAATACACTACTCATAGGTTTGTTGAAAACTCTGGGGCAGCCCAAGACCTGTTTGAGTTTCCTTATGGATCATCAGTCAGGGCAGTACCCCCGGTTTCCGTCAACCTTAAATTCTGCTTGAACACCAAAGTGTTCGCAACTGGCAAACTACACTCATTTGCAAACTAAATTGGCACAGTTTGACAGAAAATAAAGTTGACGGAAATTCGGGGACTATGCCCGTTTTTGACTAGTCTTACGAAGGGCGAAATCATTTGTGGACTGTTGAAGAGTTCTCATCCACCTTATGAATATCGTGGTTTAAAAATACACCGCTATATCTCGAGTATCGTTCCAAACAAAACACGAGACGGCTTTTGAGCAGCATATTTAGTTACAGCGTGGCAAAAACGAGAGATTCGTTTCTTAACATCAAACTGCTCGGAAAATTAGTATACTTTATCAGGGGAAACTCCTCCTGTGCATGTAACCTAGGGTCATACCGGCTTACCACCTGTTCGAGTACACTGATGCAAGCATCATGTAAACCGATGCGGGTGTGCAGCCGGTGAGTGAAGTAAAATTTTGTCTTTATTTTGGTATGTGAATGCCATTCAGGCTAGTTGGACTGATGCGAAAATTGTTGCGGGTTAACGCTTACAGCTAAAGCAAGTTTTTCGAAAAGCAACAAGAGCGTGGAACAACAACAAGGAGGTCTCCAGAGGCAGCAAACCATCACGAACGAATATAAGACAAGACAGTTACCTCCCTGGCATTAGCCCCTGTCGTTTCTGGAGGACAATTAGGAACCCAAAGAGATTTCAACAGCCTTATGAGTAGTATGTTCCATGACGAAATCCGAAAGTAGCGCCAACAGGGACTTATTCGGAGACGTTGTGCTGGCCAGGTCTGTTATGGTGATGACAAACGCTACTGGGAGGGTGTTTTGACTCACTGTTGGGTAGATTAGATAAGATAATCTCATTTCCGTGAATCAGTTCAACACAATCGTTTTGTTTTTTAGTGCTGTTTAATTAGTCAGTGGATCCGATGTGGGTATCGTGAAAACCTGACCCTTTTGTAGCCTCGTCCACGAATGCTGTCAGATTTTTTTGAGAACCAGGAGTGAGGCTTTAACCAGGACGAAGTACAGGTGTTTCGTCGGAATGCGGAACGAAACTGTCAGTCAGCAATGGCTGAGCCGCTTGAGTGGCACTTAAAATCCGCAGATTCAAATGCAACCCCGAAGGGATTTGATTAGCAGGTAAGCATTCAGAATCGTTTCGAACCTCACCAAGCAGCTTGAGTACGATGGAATGACAGTGAGCTATCGAAGAGTTTTCAGAAACCTTATGAGTAGTTTCCTTCAAGAATGAGCATTACTCCCTCTGTATCAGGGCACTGGCGCCGTCTCGCAGTGGCCCTACTCATCAATACAGTGCTGATATTCCCCTATCAAATTGCTATAACAGACTTTCCGGGGCTGCTCACTACTGTGACATTTAAGTTGAAACGACCAAACAATCGTCGCGCCTCGACTGTGGAGTCGAACACGTGTTGAATGGCTGTCGCGACAAACAAGTCAAATTCCGCTCGCGCGTATTCTCTCCTGAGCTATACAGGCCCGCTTGATAGTGCAGAGAATGAGTACTTTCGATGTGCCGGGTGTTTGTGGAGTACTGGCTTGATGGTGATGTGTACAGGTGAATGCAAGAAAAGGCAACAGACGGCACCACCAAATCTTAGAATGTTTGAAAAATTGACTGCCAAGTTTATAAACCGGGTAGCACCCGACCACTTAGTTTGCTAACTACACAAACAAACTGAGGGGAACAAACTTCCTTTCAATTGAGGTTCCGCCCTGTCGGTGGTGTCAATCTATGCTGAAAAGCCGAGAAGCACTGTACAGCTGTTTCATCCGTGTTGACAACCATTAGCGATGCTCATTTGACGAAACTCACGAAACCATCGACCTTTCTTGGGCCTGACTCTTGAAAGTGACAGACTAATGCATCAATCATCTGCAACATTCAAGCCAGTGTTTTGATTTACAGAGAATATGAGCTTGCTGCATGTATCCACGTGACAAATCCACTTGAGTTTTACCTTTAAGTTTCTCACACACTGATTGCTGGTAGTGAGTGTTCTCCTTTCTACCTGTCGATGTTGCATATCATGACCGGTCATTGCATGCCAATAGCCTTTTCAGCAAGGGCATGCTTATGAGGTGTGATAAATACTGAGCTGAATGCGTACCTATCCTTTCATCTACCCTAACAAGTTATTCGAAGGAAACAATGAACTGGTTCCAGAACGAATACACTATCTCACATCACCGTTTATCGCTCGCTACGTCCGTGTGCATCCAATCAATTGGAGAAATCGAATTGCGATGCGTGTTGGTCTGCTTGGATGTCGACAAAAAGGCCCTTGTACCACAGGATTTTTCCGCATAAATAACGAGAGTTCATGCGGTAAGTCCGATTCTGGATAGGTGTACAATCACATTTGACCTTGCCATTTCAAGGTCAAGTAATGCTGACCAATCGAAACTGAAGAAACGTCTCGCAGAAAATCTTTTTATTGGTTGTTGTGTGGTCATGCACCACTAACGACGTTTGACATCTTTCAAGTTGTCATTTTTCAAGCGACATTCAGCCGCTTTGCTCATTTGGGTGATCATAACTTCACACGTGCAACCTAGGTATGATATTTTGTCAAGAATACATGTGTATACGGTAGTCGAAACAACCCAGAATGTCAGATTATCGTTGAATCCCCGTGGTTGCCTTCGTAGCAGACACATGGATTTATGGCGCACTGAATTACGGAGAACTTGATCAGTCGGACACCTTGTCGCATTGCCGTGCTTATTAGGCGAATACTTTATGATATTTTCTAGTGTTCTAGGTTGGAACCTCCCCATTCCGAGGTACTATGCAACTCATCAAAGTCAACTTCCACAAAAATTGCTTGGGAGGAGCAGAGGGGTATGACTCCTTGTCAGCTCTGAACCTGGTGGGGATCCAGCCAAATAGATAGAAAAGGTTATCTGAAAGATCCGTTGCGATGAACTGAACAGCATATAGTCTGGTGGCTTTGGGAGTATACATTCAGTAATCACACTGTAAGCAAAAACAGCCAATTTTGGCAGTCTTTTAACCGTCATTTAATCAAGTAGGGGGACAGTTTTAACGATTATGGCAAAATTTTGAGCTGATGTGCTCAAAAGATTATGATGAAATGACCGAGAACCGAAAAATTGAAGGAGTGTATCTTACTCAATGATCTGTTTATATTCGTTCGCATAGAGTACAATACGCAGTCTCTCTAAAAGTTCTTTTGCTAAGGTATTCAATAAAGTCCTTGTGGCTTGGTATAACTGGTATGCTTAACATCGCAAGACAGCCTACTACCGGTTTCATCGTGTTCGGGGCTCTTCAGGCGGGCGTAGTTACCGGTTTATGAGAAAACCAATCCCTGACTTCAACAGCAACTTGGCTGAAAGTTTACTTAGAGCACTGGTACCCAGTGTAATAAAATTCATCTCCTACCTTTATCTGGTTTTGCTAGTCTGACGGTAAGTCACAGCGTTGAAGTCTCTTGGTTTCGTTCGCAAACGCAGGGCTTTAAAAATATCCCATGAAAAAGATCCTACAGCTGGACTCAAATTATATAATTAGGTGATGTACAGTTCACATCAGATAATCATTTCTTCGGTATTGGCATTTTGATATCGTCCGCGCTTTCTGGTTGGCGTAGCAATTTGCTGAGACTTTCAAATATCAGGCTTCCTAAGATGCATGAAGGAGAATCCGCGACGGAACGGTTCAGACAAATCGACAATCTTCAATCCATCTTCTCACTGTTCTCTAATTCAAGGAGTATCGGCTGTCTGCCTGTCTGACCTGCATCCATTCGTGTGCGCAACAAGTTGGACGTGAACGCTGAATATGTTTGAATCCTGGTGTTGGTTTAGCCGTAGGAAATGCGCCATTTGTCACACAAGCGGCCCCAGTTCAAAAAATCAAAGGGGATGACACAGAGGATTTTCAGAAGGTACAAAAAACAATTAGATGGTTCACTTCTCTTCACACACTGTCATTCATCCACAAATGGTTCAGAGGAAGAATAATTTCACAAGAAGAGTGAAACTTTCATCTGAGAAGTCATCACTCGATGGGCCAATCAATCAACACGTGACCACTTGGTGTGGCTTCCTTGATTGGAGGATGAATGGCGCTACATCTTGCCTAAATGCGAATGAACCACACTGCTGATCAGCCACTTGTGACCGAATGGTTGTGTTCCAACTACTAGTCGGGAGGTTGTGGGTTCGAAATTCCCTACTGGAGATGTGCACTGTTGATGATTTGAAATAAGCAAAAGTTTTTCGGCTTTTCAGAATGGGTTGGCTTCACTCACAGGAAGAAATCGCAAGTGAAGTATCCATCTGCTTTGTTGAGCGTGAAAACAGTAATTGTTGATTCTTCAGGCAGTGAAAGTAGCAGACCTCGAAATCTGGCTTCACCGCTTGATTGAATCGATTT
>SJOL01007053.1:66029-89443 GCA_004794785.1 Opisthorchis felineus
GGCGCTACATCTTGCCTAAATGCGAATGAACCACACTGCTGATCAGCCACCTGTGACCGAATGGTTGTGTTCCAACTACTAGTCGGGAGGTTGTGGGTTCGAAATTCCCTACTGGAGATGTGCACTGTTGATGATTTGAAATAAGCAAAAGTTTTTCGGCTTTTCAGAATGGGTTGGCTTCACTCACAGGAAGAAATCGCAAGTGAAGTATCCATCTGCTTTGTTGAGCGTGAAAAGAGTAATTGTTGATTCTTCAGGCAGTGAAAGTAGCAGACCTCGAAATCTGGCTTCACCGCTTGATTGAATCGATTTTTCTTGACTCCTTCCATAAGCTGGGGTTTGTCTGGTTGCACTCACGCCAAATCACGTGTTACGATTTGTTAGTAACCTTGCATTGGTCGAACCTATGCGGATGAAAGTCGCTGATAAAATGAATGCAGGCAATGCTTTATCGCATTCACGAGAAGTGGAGGCGTTACTAGCTCCAAGAAATTGCGCATGGGGTCGCTGGGTGTTATTACAACATCTTCAAAGAAGCACCGACGAAGTTGTATTCACAGGGACATTTTTTGACAAGTCTAGATCGCCGGTCAGAGTAATCAGTCAGTAATCCTTTTCTTTTGTGGCACAAATGGCTGACTTCAGTAAAAATGCGACAGTAGTGTGGTTCGTTTCCTGACACGATATTCCTTCGACAAAAATGTTATAACTGAACGTCACTGTAGGGCTGGATTTAGTTTGTCGGTTCGAGGACAGTATAACATAGGTTGGAAGGAACCAAGCCGATGGGCATTTGGCGTATATGGCACTCTTTAGGAAGACTGATAACCAGCCTATCTTCACCTAGCTGGTTTCGGTGACACTCATGTAACTGTCAGGCTTACCGCAATTTTCGTAGGCCCCTTCATGAGAAGGACTACCTTGTTCTCATTAGTTCGTTGCATAATTGCTACACCTGACTAAAGTTTCTCCTTAATTGAGTATGATAACCGCAACATTGCGGGTTTACCGAGCGACGTATTGTGCAACCAGACAGATCTCAGTTTGTGAGAGATTTCGCCCTGCTGCTTTTCCCAGGTCTTCTGCCTCAAGGTGAGCCTTCGCTCACTGAGACCTGTGTGGCCATCAACTTACTGTCTACGATAGCATTCAATGGCCATCAGTTACTGTTGGCAACAAACTGAACGTTCGAACCGACGGGCAATCCGTAATCTGGGTGGGTACAACTGGAGTTGCATTGCTTTCGTTTCAGACCCATTTGCGGTATAACGTTACACGGTAAAATGTACAGTGACGTGTCGAGTCTAGAAAGCGCACAGTGAATAGGAACGATCAATAGGAGGATATGTTGAACTTGGTTGGTGCGCTTCAGAACCCGTCATTTAGAAGTGCAATTCGTATGACGTGACAGGGTCAGTAATATAGTCAACTGATATTATTGACCCACAGGAACATGGAAACCACTTCCGTGTGCATGCTCGATTTGTAGGTGTAGTTTGGCGAGCAGTGTAGTCAATAAAGGGTTCGGAAGCTGTGTTTCTGAGTTCATTCCGCCGAGTTATAAAAACGGACATAAATGCTCAGCCCAGTAGATTTGCGACGAAATTTAAAGTGTAGCCTTAGGAACACATTGTTTTCGTGAAGTACATTTTTAGCAGTTCCAATTCTGTACTTACGGGGAACGCCGATGAATTTCTCAGGTACTTTGCTGGGTTTCAAGGATCTCAATTTCGTTTACTTATTGTTGTAAAGTTGTCATCCTAGCAGGAACTCTCTTACCTGCGTGCGTATACATCTCGCCTGTTGCTGATGGCGTAGTCGACATACTCAGTGTAAAATAAATTAGAAAAACTCGTTCAGCTGTAACACCCTTCCAGTGCCCAGCTGCCATGCCGCCCGAAAGAGGCACGAGGTCTGAGATACTGTCAGGTTGCCCAATTCCAGACAGGAGCTGTCGAGATGCAGAGGTTGGGTTCGAGCCACCAATCTTCCAGTCCGTAAGTATGCACCCTAACCACTGAGCTATCTGGAGTTGTCAGTATTTACGATATTTTATTCCGTTTTTGGTTGACGGGCAATTGTTCACACACAGGTGAACTCTGTGCGGTAGTCTACGCGAATAAAAGCTGGTCTGAGGCAGCCAACCGTGCCCCTAATCTAGGTCATGTGAGCTTGTAAACTTGGAGAACGCCCACCTACAGATATCTTAAATAGTCATGTGATGCAAGCGTAATTTTGTGTCATTCAATTTTCAGCATTACTAAGGATTTTTTGTGAACAGGGCTTGAATAAGACCCAAACCTCATTCTTGCAGACGATCCAATCGACGTGGTAGATAAATTTGTTTACCTGGGCAGCTGTATAGGTTCTGGTGGACTGGCTGGAGATGATGTTATTCCTTGAATCGGGAAGGCCAGTGCCAACCTCTGACACTTATGGTACCGAAGTGACGTGAGTTTTTCTGTCAAGTGAAGAGTTTACACTGCGGTGGTGCAATCCATGCTGCTTTATGGATCAGAGACGTGGACTCTACGCGCACAGGACATACGGAAGGTGTCAGTGTTTGGCCATCGGTGTCTCTGAAGCATTGGTCAGGGCTGGTGGGAACATCGGATTAGCAATGCTGAGGTACGCCAGATGGTCTTAGGAAGAAAGAACTCTCTCGAGATGGATGAATTACTCACGCTTCATAGGTTACGCTGGGTAGAATGCGTAATCCGCGAGCCAGAGAATCGTCTGCCTCGCAGAGCACTTTTCACCCAGTGCTTTGCTCAGTGGAAGTAACTGAGAGATGGACAGTCTATGACACGGCAGTGAAGTTAAAAACTCCGTTCGGGTCAAAAACTTCCGTCTCCTTTGATGGCGACCACGGAACTCAACTCACTAATGGTTAATTACACTGGCAGGCACAGCTCAATCACGCAGTCTGTGGCGCTCATGCATCAAAGCTATCACCTACGATGTAAAGCTGCCCCGTTTCCAGACTAACTAACTGATCACCTCCAATGCTTGTCTGTATTTTCCGGCGACTGAAACGGTAGCAGCTGGGAGCAACGTACCCTTGATATATGGTTTATAGCTGATAAACTGAAATGATCATTGAGTAGTGGTGGGTGTGCGTCAAGATAGATGCTGGAGGTGGCCTATTATGATGGGTTGTTTTGTAGGCCAGTTATATTGGCTGGTCGGTCACCACATGACATTTGAGCTCGTCTTCCCCTGCTGTCTTCCATTGATCGGTGCTTGAGTGAGTTCTGTCCGTGAACTCTCTGGGTTCAACGCTGTGATCTTTGTTGATGTAACCTCAGGGAGGTACAACCACTGACGCACGGCCTGGACTACGCTGCGCTTCGTCCCCTAACGACGCTGATGGTGTCACTCTGATTGGTGATGAAACGTGTGCTCAGCGGACAAACCAATGCTAGCCGTCGATTTTAATTCCATCTGTTACATCCTACCAGTGGAATTCAAGCTCGTGAACAAAGCTTTGAGTGGACATAAGAGCTCATGTAGCCTCCTTGCCAGACCCGTGCCTCACTTCAGTCAACATATCATACGGTGAGTGATACGCACCACAGCGCTATTTGTTCAGTGTCAAAGGGAATACGACAATAAATCGCGTCGCTGACCCGATTTTGGGTGGATTCTACACTGACCAACCAAACCAAGTTCTTGTAAGCACAGATATGAACAAATATCAAAATACGTCTTCAAGGCGACCCCCCAAAATACAAGTCCAACTAACTGCGTCGTTTACATACAATATACGGAAGGGCTTCATTGGTTTACTTACATTTGTGATGGATACACCCAAACAAAACACATTTTCTTTAGATAATTAATTTCAAAAAGCGTACCTGTAGTCGTTCTTACTCAAGGTTTGCAGCAAGTGCCTCGTCTTTCGTATTTTTCGGACGTTTGCTGCCCTGTTCTAGTGTGGTGTTCAGGCTAATTGCCTGCTAACATACATTTGTCCGAAAACGACACATTCCTCCGGAGAGGTACAGGTGTAGTGTAAAATGGGTACCACTTTGTACATGCTTTTTAATGAACTTTCGGCAATAAATATCCTGATACATGCTACCTGATCTGGAGTGTTTCGAAATTGGGGAGGGGTGTCTAGGATGTGGGTGCATTTTGCCCGCCCGCACCCTCCACGCAACTGATGACAAACGCTTCCCCTCTTTAGGCTGTTGTTGTACGGACCGTGTACCGTGAGAATCGGCAATTAATCGGCTTCCAGTGAGGAAGACCTGATATGGTGTTCTGCTTAATCATCTACAATCTATTAATTTAAATAATATGTTCCCGCCATAGTTGATTTATCGACCAGCGGCTTGTTTTATCGAAATGGATGCAAATGCACTCAGTTTTACAGATTCAAGGAACGAGATGGCCCAGTGGTTAGAGCGCGAATTTACTGACCGGAAGGTCCGTGGTTCGAACCCGACCTCTGCCTCTCGACTTCCCCTGTCTACGCTTGGGCAACCTGGCAGTATTCCAGCCCTCATGCTTCCTTCTGGTGGCACGGCAGTTAGGCACCGAAAGGGTGCAACATCTGAACGATTACAGACTCTAAAAACCTTTGGTATCCTTCCGAATCTTGTAGGACTTACATCAACGGCCTTTGTACCGTTGAAATTGAGAACCAGCTAAGTTAATATCGATGGCGTTCTTTACCAGTTCCAACTTGTTCCAACTCGGCTACGCAGTTTCAAAACTCATATTTGAGAAGCATCTGTTATGTCCTCATTGAAGTAGCAGTCAGTGTTCAACACATCAAAACAGTTCCCGGGTGCCAGCATACTTTAACAGATGTTCAGATCTCTTGAGAAGCTTGTTGAAAGGTTTAATCAGCTAGGTCAACTGTTCCACTTCTCGTGAGCAGGGATATCATTGAGGTATCAAAAAACCGATTTCATGCATGCAAAAAAATCAGGGAAAACCGTACGTTTGTTTCATCCTCGTTGTTATTGTGAGATTTGTTAATTTGCAAAGGCCGAGTAGCAGTGTACAACTGTTTCGTCCTTATTTGGAATCATCAACAGTAGGCACCTCACGCAAATCCACGGAGTTTTGAAATCTCAACCTACCCCGGTTTGAACACTTGACCTTTCGGCCACCAGCAGCTGCTCAGCAGTGTGATTACCTCGGAATTAGACGAGGCACAGTGCAAATCACCTTTCAGCCACAGAATCCACGTCATGTGGTCACTTACTGACTTGTTTCTCGAGTAGGGACTTCTCAGATGGAATTTTCATTCTTCCTTTGAGTTACCTACAAATTGTTGATAGGAGATTTGGGAACTTTCAGTTGAGATTTCGCCCTGCAAATAAGGCACCTGTATATATCCCGCCATCGAGAGTGTGATTGGGCCGTGTCTGATAATATTGGGGGCGAGTTGACTCGGTGGTTAGAGCGCGAATTTACTGACCGGAAGGTCCGTGGTTCGAACCCGACCTCCACATCTCGACTTCCCTGTCTAGGCTTGGGCAACCTGGCAATATCCCAACCCTNGAACGGTTGAAGTGTGAGTTAAGTACAGTGCTGATCATCTACCTGCGGTCGGATGGTTAAGTGTTCAAACTACTGACCGGAAGGTCGCAGGTTCGAAACTCCCAACTGGAGGTTCGCTAATGAATCCCAATACGGATGAAGCAGCTGTACATTGCTCCTCCACTTTCCAGAACAGGTTGGTCTCACTTACAAGACGAGACCTCAGTTGAGTGATTCCCGAGTCTCCTCGTAATACCAAATATCTCTGGGTAGCTCAGAGGAAAAAGAATTCACACAGCGAGTGAAAATTCCACGGACTGACGTTCAGCCTGACATTCATAATCATTTTTACATGAATCGGTGATTTTTATTAGCAGTAGTCAAAATGCCCATGCGGCATTTTGGCGGATTTTCTTCAACTGTTTGAAATGTTGAGAACGGTCAGCCGAAATTGGCTTCCAAGTATCACGTGACAGCGCGAATCGATCAGTCAACAAGGACGCTAATTCCATGAACGCTTATTGGTTCAAATTTCTAAACTCGCTTTTAAGGACTGCAGTGGTTATTCAGGGAACGTGTGCTGTGGCGTAGTCCATTTCTCAGTTCAGACGGGGAAAATTTTATGCTTTTGCCGTTTGATTTAACTTTTTTGCCGTCTGTATCACCGGACCCATTTTGGATCACCAATCACCACCTTTTTAAATAGGTGTAATGGAACTTAACACCTGAACATCCAGCCCCACCTGAATGGTGTGGTAGTGGACATCCACCGGGAAGCCAAACCCAGCCTCCCTTCCTCAACAGGAAAGATCGTAAAGGGATCGGACACGTGTCTCATGGAATAACGGTTTCAGGCTTTTACCCTATGGACCACGCATCCGCCGATCATTCTGTACAGGGCGAATTCCAGCTGAGCGTGAAACTTGGTTTGACGCACGAGTCGATGTATCCAGACAATCAGCTAATGCTAGAATGATTTTCACCCGAGAACCAATCGATTCTCATGAAGCGGTACTCATACGCTTTAGACACTTGAACAAACATTGTTGTGATGATCGATTAGGTGAACACCACTCACATGGGCGTTGTCCTTCTGAAATTTAGACCAACCAATGGGCGTATGCTTCCTGATGTGGGCTTTAATCTGCTTCAAGGGGGTAGCTTTTTCGGGTCGTGTTGAGGTGGTGTACCTACTGGAGTTGGTGTTTCCGACAAAATTCCAGGCGAAAAAGTGTGGGACACCTACTGTTGTAAATTGTATGGAGCTGTTACCCAGCTGGTCTGAGTGAAAAAGACCAGAATTCGATTATGCTGGCCATGAGCTCAGTGTACTTCTGAACGCTGTGAGACGGGACGCTTGATTAGTGGAATTGATGAACGAAGCGTTTAATACCTGCGTAGACCAACTGGACTTCAAAAATATACTTGTACGTCGTACTGAAAAGGAGTCTCCTGAGTGGTGGCTTAGATCATGAAGACTGTCATCCATGGGGTGATGTGTGCATCGATAGTATCAGTGATCTCCCCCAGGATAGTCTCCGGTTGAAAAGTAGGAGGGGGGTTGTATTGTACTAAGTAAATCTGCAAAGATGACATGGTGAGCCGACTAAATGTACCCAAATTTCACTTTCGGCTAGTTGCGTCGAGCTTGGCTTGACTCTTCGTCACCAGTCGAGGGGACATCGTCAGTTCATGGTTGGGTGGGTCGGGGAATTTTGCCCGAGGAAGTTTGCAACTGTAAGCAATTGGCGCGGACTGACCTATATCGTCCTTGGTCGAGCTTTTCATATTCTGAATAAGCGGGAATTATTTGTCTCTTTGGTTTCGTTCCTCCATGCAACTGTGCTTCGTTGGGAATTCGGACTCCAGAGGCAAACGCATGTGCTTTCCAAGTAAAACCTCTGCTGTTGCCTCTGACGAGTTACCAGGTATCGCTAGGATTTCGTTCGATATTCATCGATAATCGTTCGATAATCATCAGGTGAAAGTAGCCAGGCTTGAGCTTTTTATTCATGGTTGTAGGCTCATCAGCGCACACGATGAATTCCTTCTACAGCGTGAGATTGTCAAACTCATGAGGTGCAATCTGATACCGTTCAGCTGTAGCACCCTTTCGGTGCCTGAGTGCCATGCTACCTAAAGGAAGCCCGAGGGCTGGGATACTGCCAGGCTGCCCAAGCCTAGACAGGGGAAGTCGAGATGTGGAGGTCGGGTTCGAACCATGGACCTTCCGGTCAGTAAATTCGCGTTCTAACCACTGAGCCATCTCACCTCTGAGCAATCTGAAGTCCACCTTCAATCACCAGAAGCTCCGGACGTGCAAAGAATTGGCTGAAGGTGAATATCACTGTTGTGGTTGAAGCCCAATTCAACATAAACATCTACCACGTTAAGGACACGCGGTTGTTCATGACCAGCATGGACGATAGAATCTCACCCAGGTAACATTCCGCGGGATTACCGCACAGTGGAAGCTGGAGCGAAGGTTTTTCATTTCGTTCGTGGTTATTCTCTGCATGTGCCTGATCGAAGCCTTTTTTCATCCTTTTGGAAACTGATCTACTGGGGCCTAATCCATTGTGGATCCAAAGTTCAGGGTTATATTGGATTAACACCAACTTGTTTAGACGTTTTTTACTCATCCCGTCCTACCGCAATTACTCTAGTGAGCCCGCACCAAAGGGGGAAGCACTGGATTCGAGTTTCACTCTGATTAGAGATCACCAGCAGTGGATATCCTTGGCCGTGCCGGGGTTCGAACCTCGAACGTCCGACATGAGAGTTGAATGTGTTATCACTACTCCACTAGCGCACGCTGGACGCACTGTCTGAACAGGTGAACATGTTCACTCGCTCGTGAGAGACATGATCAGTTTGCACGACGCTTGAGACGACGACCCAGTTACTGCTTAAAGTTTGAGACTTACCGAACAGCTGTGGCTTAGCCTTTGGTGGTTGAGGAACTAATGAGGGACCAATGGTGTCACCTGGGGCGTGAGTGAACACTTTCGCCTGTTCACACTTGGTAACTCAGCCGCGTCCACCATACGCTGGGTGCATGGTGGCAACATGTTAGCCTCTCACGTCCTCAATTACCGACACAACCAAGGATAGGTACTGTCGATGAGCTCTAATAAGACTGAAACTCGAGTCCAGTGCCTAGCTTTGGTATGGACACACTCGTTGTCTTTCGGTAGCAGGATATTTAGGTGAGTGTTTAAGTCCTCCAAGCGGGGGGTAGGATGGGTAGTTAATCAGGTGGCTGTTGATCTGTTCGCCGAGATTGGCAATGAGCTTGACCCTTCATCACCAGTCGAGGGGACATCGTCAGTGCGTGGCTGGGTGGATCGGGGAGAGGGTTGTTACGAAGCCCGAGGAGTTTACAACTATAAGCACTTTGAGCGAGCTGACCTATGTCGTCCTTGGTCGAACGGTGCATTTTAAGTGACAGACATGGTGAGGTGGGGTAGAATGCATTTTTGGATGCATCTTGGGTTCGAGCTTTTTGACTCGACCAAGTAGTTGCAAGGGATGCTTCGAATAATCAATATTTTGGCAGTCATCAAAGTTATTTCGTCTCAGTAGGCCATAGAAAGCGATAAACTTGGAGGCATCGTGTCTGTTACTCACTGGAAGATGACCGCGCACAATTGATATCGAAAGTAAGACATTTGTTACACTGGCAGAAACCGCGATGACTGCTGATAGTCGACAGTTCGCGAGAGGGGTTGTACACTCTGGGCACATGGAAAATCGATGGTAATGTCAGGAATTTGGTGAGTTTCAACTGACATTTCCTTCTGTAAGTGAAACCAGTCTATGCTGAATGGCCGAGAAGCTGTTTCATCCTTGTTGGGAATCATCAACTGTGTGCGTCTCACGAAACCCCTGGCTAGGAGTCTGAAGAATTAATCGCTCGGCCGCCCGTGACCGGAGGGCTTGGTCTTCAACTATCAGCCAGTGAAACTGAGTTGATTGGTAGGGGTTTTTATGCCCTCTTGCCACGTCATGCACTGACCTCCCCTGGGTCGTATCCGTCCGACACAAGGGTGCGCGAAGAGGCCTCTACAAAACCGTCGATATTACTGATTTGATGTCCCCCCCAGACCCGCGCAATGCTTCGGTTACGTCAAAATTCTGTTGTTTGGATCCACGTAGGATGTACAAGTGCGTGTATCCCGTACGGACACAGAATAAATTGAAGACGAATGTGATACCAATTGAAACCTGAGGTGCCTTTTGTGCGGCACATCAGTTGAAGTTCATAAACGAGAGTTCCAGCTGGGATTCAGGCGAGTCTCCCGTTGAAACCAAAGTGGAATGCAGATGAGAGTATTGGGGAAGTCCGTACAATTTAGGGTACAGCGGAGCAAAAGGTTGGGGGGAACTTTAGAACTGCGCCTACCTGATGAGCCCCAAGAAAAGCGAAATCGATCGTGAGCTGTCGAAGAGTTTCCAGCAACGTTGTGAGTAGTATTCCTTTAGGAAAATATACCTGAAACAAGAGGTGGCTTTTGCGCAGCGCATTCAGTTGAAGAATATCATAAAAAAGAGAATCAGCTGCGTATCGGGTGAGTCTCCCGCTAACACCGGTTGAACTTGAAAACGAGCGTAGTTCACTAACCCTCAGCGACTGTTCTGCTGTTTGACTAGATGCGAAGTCGCGGGGCCTGCTATGAAGGATTCAGTCACTTGGACCGAACACACCAAGTGGCATCGACGCATTTTTCAGTTTACCGCCACCAACTATGAACACACCTTCGTACGGCCCTCATAACCTCCAAGGTCCCCAACTTAATTAGGTTCATAGCTGAAGTCGTTGGTTAACTGTGCAAGTTTGTCTGACCACGAGTCTGGTGAAAGGTCATTCGAAACCATCTGTTTTGACAGCTGTGATGATAACGAACTGGCAAGTTGGGACAAGAGCGATTTCCTCTATAACATCCGAAGGGGATCTTCTGGTCAGCGATGGTTCATTCTGTGGACATCTGTGCATGGTAGGAAACCACAAGCGGTTTGTGAGGAGCTTGATGTGGCACAAGCCACTGATGATGCGCCGCCGATCAGATCAACAGGGAAGCAATTAGAGGCCTGTTGAGAGCTATCAGCTAGTCTAACTCGGCAGGATGGCTTAACAGTCACCACCACCAGTAGTTCTTTCACACAAAGACGTTCGTCTCACCCGCTCGTCAAGTCCTCGAAGTTCCAGTGGGATGCCGTTATTCTGTCAGAGGAATTATCATAACGATGTTCTCTGGGAGATGCCCATCAACACTCAAATTGGATGAAGATAGATAGACAGGCGGCAAACCAAGAGCTCGATTCCTACTGGAGCGGGGGCGGAAGCATTCGGATGCAGAATTGCTTGCTGATAACCATGAACAGAGTGGCTACAAGCGATAAGAAACGAAACAAAGAAAGCCATTTACAAAGAGTTTTAGAAAGTCGATACTCTCAGGCCTATTCCTGAGTTTTCTGGGCAGCGTTTGAAAATTTGACATCAGTGGGCAAGTAAACTCCTACGTACCAGTAGTTTACCTCTGAACTAGAAAAAATATTTCCCGCAGGATTTTACGCCGTTACATACACCCTGAAAATGTTTGGACACACTCTATCGATTGTGGGTTTGTTCACCCAGGTCGAGTGTAGCGCCTTGCTCATTCGGTAGTTTCTCGGTTGCGTCGTGTCACTTCTGAACCTGACTCTAAGCTATCTCGAACCGTAGAAATGCTCAGTTGACGATCAACGAGTACAACAGCTTCCTGCCAATGAGAGTTCAATTTTTTTTTGAGATCCCAGTCCACTCCTTCCAGGATTCGAATGTTCTCCCTACTTGATCTTCTTGTTTATGGAGTACATTCGGGCCTTCGTACCTGCTGCCTTCCGTTTAGTGCTTTCCTGAGTCATTGCCCGATTTGTTCTTGATCCTGTCCTTTTCTCGCATAGGTCTTCCAGGAAGAGGTGCAAACCGATGTCCTGAACAATTGGAAGATGTTGACGCCGGTCGTAGGCGGTTTTATCACATGCTTATCTAAAGCAAACAATTCCATCGAGCCTTGAAGATCCCACTGGTGGACCGGTTCCGCCGCTTCTCATTTCAAACCATCCTCATATATTCGGAGTTGACAACCGCCTTATAAGGAGAAGTGCCTATCGCATCAGCTCGTCTGTAGAGCTAGCGCTCTACCGACACCCTGTTGAAGGAACCAGACAAAAGAAAGACCGTGTCCGGAAG
The DNA here is from genome assembly GCA_004794785.1 of Opisthorchis felineus. Classification (NCBI taxonomy): domain Eukaryota; kingdom Metazoa; phylum Platyhelminthes; class Trematoda; order Opisthorchiida; family Opisthorchiidae; genus Opisthorchis; species Opisthorchis felineus. Next base: position 77,761 of record SJOL01007053.1, read on the forward strand.
CGTGGTTGCCTAGTGTGAAACACAAACAGAGCGACTGGAAGCATTTGGAGACGAAAGCAAAGATTTACTTGCATAGAATTCGAGAGAACCGATATTCTCAGGCCTGTTCCTGGCTATTCCAGGGTGTCGTTTAAATATATTTGAAGGCAATGACGAAACACACCCGGACAGCCCAGTAACATCTAATTGGGCTACATTTTAGCTGCGGCGGTGGCGTTAAACTCATGTTACTTACAGGTTTCGTCAATAGTATGCACCATCACAACGGTACTGACTGGTATGATAGCAGAGTCGAGCAGGCTTTGATTGTAAATCGGGACAGACTCACCTTTGACAGATGTGGGTTAGAAATGGGAGAAACTTTTCTGGGCGACTCCATGTTAGTTCAGGGTGGGTACGTTGGTGGCTTTCCAGTCTGATCCTTCTCAAGCGCGTGCACCCCCATGTTTCACAGATGCAGTGGGCTGTGGTTCTGTTCGAAATTTTACAACCACTTTGAATGATGAGTTTGTGTCCGATTACTGGGACGCATTGTACCTCGAACTTCTTCATGCTTGTTTAGACGGCAGTTCACCAGGTCACCTTGTCAAGTGTCGGATTCTTCATAGATCACAGGTCTTCAAACTTACCTGAAGGTTGTCACCATAGCGGAACTCCGACCACCACTGTATTCTTCAACAAACCGTAATGAGGGAGCTTTGGCGTGTGGTTATAGTCCATTCGTTTTACGAGGCTTATTCAGCGTAGCTGGTTGTGCATCAAGATGTACTCGACTCCATTGATCTTGGTTCGTCTGAGAGGTTCAGTGTTTGATATGATCGTTGAATTCGTAGTATCCTGTGCAGTCACTATAACTGGACCATGTTGAGCATTCCTGTGTGCTGCCGGAATAGCGTTCGCGTTTTTCACTGCCGCGGAGTAGTGAAGACAGTGCGAAATCTCAGAAGACCGCAACCTTTGTGCCCACGCCCCGTTTGTCATTACTCCAAAAGCGTTTATGTAGTCAACCAAAAACAGTGTTCGTCTTGGAAACCCGAGCATGTAGTTCGGTATCGATTACCAAGTCTGTGAACCGGAAGTTGTCGAAGTAGAATAAATTTCCACCATGCCATCATCATTCATTTGGTATCTGTTGTTGTACCCCATCTCCACCTGGACACGTTAGTAAAAAGCAATTGACTTAGACCAGAGCGAGATGTTGCCGAGGCGAATGCAGTGGTTATTTGCTGAAATTCCACCTCCGAATACGGAAAAAGGCAGTATACGGCACCCGGAATGCCGTGGTTTACTTTTGACCGTGAAGCATTTTGAGTTGAAGAGGAGACCATATAAACAAAACTGGATCCGTACACGATTTTCGAAATTGCGACATCCTTCTGCAAAAATCGTAGTCGGCTACCGAATAAACAAATTTGAGGCCAGAACGCAACCTTGTTCCACACCTCTTCAGGTGGTCTCAAGGCTGTTGTACCGGGCCGTTGGTAGTTTTAACAGATTTTTGGTGGCGCTTTTGTGAATTTTAGATTTATCCCTTTCCCCTCTGCACATCAAGGTCGATTGGGATTTGTCAGTCTGAGAATCCACATTGTTCTTCAAGGATGCTTTCTTCCGGAATATGAACCTTTAGGCGGTTGATTAGAACGCATGTCACGATTTTGCCTGCGATTCAGAGAAGACTGGTTCCTCGATATTCGTTTGTTTTCTGTCTGCTGCCCTTTCTTTGGAACGATTGTGGCATCCTTGAACTCTTGTGGTACATTTTCAGTCTCCCATATTGTTGAAATCAGGTGAAAAAACATCGTTCTTCATCATTGGTCTAGCCAGTTTGAATAGTTTGGCAGATAGTCCGTCTCTTCCAGTGGTATGCCCGTTTTGTAGTCTTTCTGAGTTCAGCCTTTGTGGTCTCGTTGAAAAGATCCATTTTTACAGGGGTTTCGAATCACCATGCAAGGTTTTCCAAGTCTAGTTTGGGTGGGATGTTAAGCAATGCTGAGAAATTTTGCTTCCGAGCAGCCAGACTTACAGACTGTTCTACCGGTCCGGGTATCCCACATGTGTCAGAGATATTCCGTTCCGTGGAGTACCGTCAACACTGCTCGTGGGGTCAACCAGTGAGACGTGACACATGACTTCGTAAACCAGATGGCTGAATGCACGATATTTGTCTCAGTGTTTAACCGGCCCCCCTGTACTCCAACTTGTTTCAGTATGTTTCACAATAGTTACCATTTTCTTCTTTCTAGTTGCTAATCTTGCCTACAAAAAGTCAGCTTGGCTCAATCCAGACTCTTCAAACCCTCAGAAACGTAATCTCCCCACATCATTGTCCAGTATCAATCATAGCTACCAAAAAGATGCAGCGTCCCCGGAAGAAGCCTCCACGGTCGTTCGTGGTCCAGTTCATCGTCAAGAAAGACGGGCCCCCATGCTTGCGAACCACAGAATCGGGGAGACACAAACTTCGTCATCCAAGTCTATGCTTCACTTCTGGTCAGCGAATGGCATTCGGTCTTCACCGTTATCGGGAGAAACCGGGGATCCCATGGCCTCATTGGCTGTGGATGGGTGGACTGGGGAGGAATTATTCACGCGCAACTCTACTTTGACTCTGAGGTCTTCTGAAGGTGTGATGAGCGATGATCCTAGCCCTACCTCCTCAGTTGACAAACATGCAAATGTGGAGCGAGGTTTGGAACGCGGCGCGGTGAGACATTCTTGCACAGTGTTGGAGTACCGGTGGCCATTTGTTGAACTACCATCGTGGTATGTAGACCTACGTGAGCAGACGGAAGTCAGTGGAGTGGTGATCTACACAGCTGGCCATGGAAGAGGTAGGTTTGGCAATTCTCCTGTTAGCTGTTTCTCGTCTATTGGTTCGGTAACGATTCAATCCACCCTTCATGTAGAGTTGGACATCAAAGTTATTGTTGGTCCACCATGTTTCAAATGGGTCGTAGCTTCTGGTGCTCCGGAAACAGAGACACTGTCTGAGGTACTATGTGCGTACACCAAACAGTTTTCTAATATTCGACAAATGCACTCCAATTCGGTTTTCACGAGAGACTAACCAGTTGAAGAATATCGTAAGAGAGAGGTTCAGCTTGGTTTCGGGTGGGTCGCCCGCGGAAACCAAATTGGCATGCAAATGAGTAGAATTTGTAGAATTTCGTGCATTTGGGGTTCAGATGGTGAACCCAAGAAAGGGCCGGACCGGTCGTGGCCTGTCGGATAGTTTTTAGCAACCTTGTGAGTTGTTTCCTTTATGAAGTTTCTTAATATCTTGAGCGCATTTTTGTGGGTGCGCATCGGAGATCAGTATTCGGAAAAGGAAATTCGTTAATACGCCATAGTACTAAAAACTCATGAGTAATGTCAAATGCGTTTTACTGAGGCATACTTCCTAATACCGGGCAGAAGTAAGGTCCCGTACAAGGTTGCAATCAAACTATCTTATTAATATGCTCAAGGAAATCATTTAGTTTTAAAATTTTGATGGAGACAGTGGTAAGCGGGGGAAGAGTATTCTTCAATCGATTGGATAAGTGGACTTGAGAACAGGTTAAAGCGGCTAGCTTGGCGTGTCTCCAACTGACTGTTCAATCTACGCTCAACTGCAAATCCCAACTGAATAAACTGCACAAAGGTCATCTCATGTTTCATTTGGCATGACATTGGAGATATCGTTTTCTCTCCACCTGGCAAGCGCACATAAACTCTTCCTATATCTCGCGGCCTTCCATTTAGACCTGTGTCTTATATTAGGCTTCAGGTTTTCGGTGGGTCTTGGAGCGGTCACGCATTATATGGTTGCCATTATGGATATAAGTAGTTTTTGCTTCGAAGAAAACTTTCTGGCAATGAAACCCTGAATCATGGGATTTGCACTACACGAAACAAATGTCAGGTGCTGTGAGCGTTTTAAATTTGAAAAGGACCATCTTAGTACAAAAATTATGCAAGGATGGGTTTTAACGTCACTGCCAATCAATTGAGATGCTACCCGCGTTACTTTCGATGATTCTGTTTGATGCAGCTTATCAGCTGTTTACATTAAGAGTACCGTGATTGCAAGCAAAAAACCCTCCGGAACCACGGTAAGTCGTGTCCTACTTCGTGGCCTTGTATCGAATGGAACTGACCTCACGACGAATCAGCTCAGCAGAATGTGAAGTGCTGGGGGTTTCTAGTAGTAAACTGTTAAAATCTTGAGACTAGACCGAAGAAACCACGAGGAAACGGATCAGAATGTTTTGTTATCAGTCTAGAGGAAATTTTGAAAAGGAAGTTGCGGGCAGCATATAATCAATCGTAATACCTGGAACCTAGCTGAATCTCTCGCAAAACCAAATTTGTTTGCGAATGAGTGTATTTCGCTAATTTCGTGGAATTTGCGTCCAAGTAGAACATAAGGTTGACGAAAACTCGGGAACTGCGCCTACCTAATGAGCCCCAAGATGGGCGAACCGGTCGTGGGCTTTCGGAGAACTTTCAGCAACCTTATGAGTAGCGTGTTACGTCTAAATAATGGACTTCGTTTGCATTTGTCCAATAAGTGTGCCACATGCCTGGAAGTCTACGAAGTGAGTAAGAAGTGACGGAACAGCTAGGGCTTCTGCGTTCTGTTACAGTATGTATACAGTTTTTACTTATTGCGGTCAGGGGATAAGTAATGATGCAAAGAAGAGGTACTGATCAGTAAAAATTCCCCTTTGTTATCCCAGCAGCGTCCCAAGGCAGTCATTGGTCCCCGGCGGACACGGACGACAAGCTTAAAGCCACTTCGGAAAATCTGGAGCGCCTTTCGGTATACGTGGAATCTGAGCCAAGATCTGGCACCGGAACTGCTTTATCCAGTACCAGCACTTCGAATCTTTGCGGCTTTGTCACTCGACTGAACGACGCAATATTCAATCCAAGGCTGCACATACCTTGCAGACAACCTCTGCTGGGACGGTTCGTATATGTTGAAGCTAGAGGAGTTCGTGGAAGATGGTCTCAAGAGTTTTCAGCCCTTCTTTGTGAAGTAATGGTTTATTGATCAACTCATGATGACCAGACCGACTTTATTGATCGAGGTCCCCATTCTCACCCGAAATCGATATTTAATATTACCATAGTTGATTGTTTGAAGAGCATGGTCGTTCCCGTTGGAAGTGTACATACAATAACTTTGCTAACCTGGTTCATTAGCGGAATGGTTATGATATCAACATAAACGTTACGTTTTTGCTTTGTACCGAGCGATGTGTAATGCATGAACGACCGAGTTTCTTCACTGTTTTTTGACAAACTTATCCTTAGTTGACCAGCTTGCCGGCACAACCCATGCACATCAACATCCAACTAAACATACCTTTCATTTCACTGCTGCGTAATCATTTTGGGCAGAACTAATGTACCACCTTTTCGCCATGAGCACAACTTATCCGATTTAATGTCCTGTTATCCCACACAGTCCAAGTCGGTAGGACGACACTTTATCAAATTCGTACTACTGTACCACTTCTTAGTAGTAAAAGTAAAATGATAACAACAGCTGCTGCATTTGCCCTGCACTATGCACAGCTTGTTTGGGTTTGCTTTATTAAATAATTCTGTCCTTCGATGATGTTAATCACTGTAATAGGCACCGAGCGAGCTGAGGGCAGGCGTATACAGGAGACAGTTGATTTCTTATTCCGCCAATTTGTGCCTTATCAATCTGTCGCATCCAGACATTTTTGCCTATGACCTGGTGGGCGCTTCGTAGGTGATTCTGTTATTCGTATGACCTGCGTTATAGGCTCAAATGGCGTTCTGGAGGGCACCTGATAAAATAGTAGGTATCCCGTATATATATATATATATATATAGGTTGTAAATCAGGTGGCTGTTGAGTTGTTCGCCGGGCTTCGAAGTTAGCGTGCAGACGTTCCGCCACCACGCGACGGGACACTGTAGGATCGCAGTTGGGTGGATACCTCCTGTTTGCATGCGTGCATTTATATAGCGCTGATGAGTATTTCGTATCGCTTACCATGATTGGCCACTTGGGCGACAGCTCCTTTGTGAGTTCATTGGTCAGTTAGTGACCTGTGTCACGTTGTGATCTATCTTCCTTTCATTTGCTTGATCTTCCCGACATCTATTTCTAGTGGTTTTCTTCCTTCGTGTTGACCATGTGTATCCGCCGAGGATCTTTTTCTTTTGTAGTACTCAATAGTCACAGACCGCTAAGGTAAACTAAAAATGACCCGGCTGCGCATAAACTATCTGTCTCAGTAATGGGAGACGGCTCTAGACAAGGAAAGTGCGATTGGAAGACAATGCAGCAAAGAAACGACACTGATGGATAAACCTCCTTGGGAAGAAGTCGAGAATTCGGGCGCTGCTAGCTTTTTTCTGGAGTGCACACAGCGATGTGTTTTGTGCTCTTGGGTTTCTAATTTTTTGGATTCCAAGGCGGTGATGTGCTTTGGCACGAGACGGGTCGCAACAGATCATTGTTCGACGTACGCAATTTCCTTCATAACCGTGGAGCCCAGAAGGAAAACGTTTGGGTTCAAGCCTAACAATTCTCATTATATAGGCTGAAACTAAAAAACCTGTCATCAACTGTACTTTTCTTGAAATTTGCTTAAATTTACCCTTATTCAGAATCTTTGGCGTGAACTTCAGTTTTAAAGTTACTTGACCTTCGTCATGACTTAGCATTTTGCTGGGTTAACTCCATAGGTGCCTGGCTGAGAAATTGCATGCTCAACCGTTTTTATGCTTCACAGCCTTTGGGAGGGCGCCAAAAGATCACAGGAAGGGTAATTGGCACGTTATCGGTGTACGTTACCAACAAAAAACTGACGACGCTATTTTGGCTTTATAAGTGATTGCAATACAGGAGTACCATGCAACATAAAAAACCAAGCCAGACTAGGGGGATCAAACGAACCTGGTGATTCGGACATATTTCTTAATGATGGACAATAAGCGAAGCATTGAACGCCTAGTCCAACTTGCCTAGGAATAAAGCTTCGGTAATGACATCTTTTGTGGTAAAACGATACACGCTTCTGCGTTCGTCTATTCAGACAAAACAAAAATAATACAAATTTATATACTGCAGGAAGCATTCTGCATATTTTGTGTTAACAGTTCTACTGTGGCCTAGAACAGAAATATCTACAGTACGCCTCCATTTCAGGTTATTCACATTCCAAAAAGTGGATGTATCTTATTCTATTAGGCACCGTTTTCCAATTCAGGGTGGTCGTTATTCTTGAGAGATTGCCTACCTGAACAAACTACGTATACTAAGAGGTCGCAGAAGAACGCTTTAAGTATAGACTTTCATGCCGATTGGTTTAAGGCGAATAAAGATGAGTTTTCAAAAACTTCGGCGATTTCGGGGCCACCACTTCATGGTTAAAAATGTTTATGTCTGATGCATTTTTCTGCATATTCTTCGGGTGGTTGATTTGTTTAAGTGAACAAATTTTCAAGGTCAACAAATACCCCGAATTGGAGAACGGTGCTTAACTAAATGCAATATCTCAACTGCCGGCGGATGCAAATAGCTAAAATGGAGGAAAGTTGCAGGTATTTCTGTGGTTATTATAATTGGTGGAACTTGCTACCGCTTACATTACACTTGCTGAGGCAAAATATGCGGGTGGGTCTCTCCTGTATCCAAATTTTGGCTGGTATTCCCCCGTTCAAGAAGGCGGATGCGGAAGCTTGTGGTGTCGCACCTCGGGAGATGATAATTCAAGTAATCATCATGATAGAAGCATTCATTAACTTCTGGCTACTCGGATGAGTTTTACAGAACGTAAGATTTTCAGGATTTAAATTGCGCCTACAGTATTCCATAAAGTAAATAAAAGGTGTAAATATTCTCATTTATTTTATGTGACCTGTGCCCGTTGGCAGAGTCCGGCACGTTGGTCAATATCGCCCTGGAAGCCTTCAAGTCCTGTTTTTAGGCAGCATAGTTCAGCAATACAAATGGCGAAAAACAACAGATACTCTGCAGCCGGTTCCGGTGAGATGCCGGGGTTAGAGGTGTACACGGTGAACTGCTGATTATAACGCCAGCCATTGAACCACACCCTAAACCGAGGAGAAGCCTGAAGCTTTTAGATGAAATTGCTCAACGAGGCTTTCGTTGCTAGCACAATATGGCGATGAGAATCCAGCTTACGTGCGCAATTGACATGCGATTAACGTCCACGATACCTAACAGACTGGTGAGATGCCACCTACATTGATCACAGTGAACAGCCGAATGAGCCTAGCTGACGTACAAGACGTCATTTCTAAGTGCTGCTTTGTATTGCGCTACACATCGTGGTCGATTTCTACTGATTACTGAGCCTCAAGAAATACGAGACATACCCGAAATGCATGGAGCCTCAGTAAAAGATGTACAGACTGGATTTCAGTCAACAGCGAGGCTAGAAGTGAATGAATTCATCGTCCGGCTAGAATAAAGGTTTTTGTTTACTTCGCCAAAACAAAGTGTAGCTCGCGTGCCACAACGAGATAACAACACTAGTCGGGTAGGTGGCTCTTACAAGTGCTTGTAAGCGTCTTCATTTTGCACGCTTTAGATGAATTCATCATCGTTTCTTTCCCCAAACTGGCTCTAAATCATTGGTAGTTGTTTTATGCCATCAAATCACGACTTTCAATTTGATTTTCGCTGGAGCCGAAAAAGTTAACGCTCACAGACCTCCGCCGCACTGTGTGCTGGGGCTCCATGCTTCGGTCTTGGTTGACGTCATATTATGGCTTCCTTGCAGACCGTTCGGTAGCCAAGCCTGTGCGCTTCTGGGAGGGGCCTGGAGCACCCATCTTAGAACAAGTCCAAAGATCCTACCTCACAGCGGGCCAAGTTCAGTGTCACAACAGTCGGCGTGATATGGTAAGCAATCCCTTGAGATCAGTGTTACCGGTCAGAAGGTCAAAAAGCTCGCAAAAGCCAAGTTCTGTGTCCCTGGACAGCCAAATGGGTTGATTCAATATATTCGGCCACCAGCGGCAGGTTGTCCGTCACAGACGTCGGGCCTTGGCGTGACAGAATTTTCCCCTAAACAGTCCACTGCTTGATGATGTCTGCAGCTTTTCCGGTTTCTGGTGACGCAAGTCTATCCGCAACTTGGTTAAGTTGTTTACAGGAGCCATCAAAAGGTGATGGCGGTGGCTTGCAAACAGGTGTAAGGCGCATCCATGGCTTCAGTAGGTCATAATCAGACGACCACCGTTGGTGGATGAGAAATCAATCTAAAAATTAAAACCTCTAATAATAATGTCTCCTTTTGTCTGAAATGGACGATCCCCTGAATAGGGAGAACAAATGGACACAAGGAAGCCACACCACTTGGTGGGAGGGGCAAGTACATTTACCAACAACCTTTGAAACCATTTGGTGGTTTGCACCAGTAACTTTAAGTTAGTTAACGTAGATTTACCTCACCCTGCCCGTTCAAACACGATTATGTTGCAGTCTCGGAGGTCGTGGCCCCAAGTGCCTCAAAACGAAGGAGGATGCATACTTAGTAATTCGGCAGACCACGTCCCAAACCCAGCAGTCACTTCCCAGGATTTTGCTTCTGCCGGAATGATAGGATGTATGAATCTCGTATTCGTGCATGATCGACTCAGCGTGCTGAAGCACCTTTTTTGTGGCGTGCCCGAGACTGTAGGAGTGGTGCATTTACTTTATTGGGCGACCGTTGGCGTTCTCCAGACAGTTGTTGGTCACATCGGCAAAGTAAACCGTCTCGGAGTGTGTGTGTACAGCCCACTTGCGGGTGATATATGGCCAGTGGGTCGTGAGGTAAAAGACTAATATTAGGTCCGTGCAGAGCAGTACTTTCAGTCCTTGGCAGACCCTGTGAGCTGTTAGTGTGATAAGCAGAAAACCTACTGTACGGCGTTGTCTAGGCAAACCACAAGATGTGTGTATGTGTTGGCTGATCGCAGAGTGTCTATGACCAAAATACACCGACGTCATATGACCCGCAGTGCTTACTGACCGGCATCCATGCCGTTTGAGATCAGGACGGCGTAGAGTTTGTATCTACGGGCCACGCATTTGTTGCCTTAAGGAGGCTCACTCAGATTGGTTCACCATCTCGGAAGCCCCAGAACAGCACTACCAGCTGCTATCGGGTGAAACACAGGTGGCTGCAATGACTTTCTTTTGACTGCAACACAAGCACTCATCCGGACTCGCAAAGCTTAGCAGGGACCAGAAGCATACCACCTGCTACAAAAAAACCCAACTCTTCATCACTTGGTCAACAAAGCAGGTTGATATTTTGGTGGTGGTTGAAATGTTCTGGGTGGCACGGACCTAGCCTAATTTGTCGGCCACAAACTGCTGCTCTTCACGTGAGGGGCCATGCGGGTGTCCTTTTTGGCTAACCGTTGGCTTACACGAAGTCGGTTGTGCAACAACTCGGTCAACTTATGATTACGTTTAGGTGATAAGAGGTGACTAAGAGATGGTTTTCGTGTCTTCATAGACAAAACTGGACTGGAAAACCGGTGCTTTGTGTGCCGTTTGTTATTATCTAATGCGCTCAACTTACCAGCTTCTTCTGATTTCTCGACCTTCGCTTGGTCGCAGTGGTCGCCTGCTGCATTTGTGGTGCGCCCACTTGTAACAAAAACGGCGTTGTCGCCATCATTACCTGCCACATGCACAGATACCACATGGTTTTCGCTCACTTATTCATCTTGCGCCATCTTAAATAGTGTGAAGGGTAAAAATCGGACAGCTGCCATTTTCTGAACAAACGTATCTGAATTGTAGTGCGGCTGTTAAATTTACTGCGCGCTAAAAATTAAGAAGGGAGATGGACTGAAACAAATTCTAACGAAAGTAGGCCAGATTATGGAGGCTTTTTGTTTGAACACATTTTAACGGAGGAGTTACCATTCAGCACGCAACACGTCCGGGGAAAGTTGAATGTGTCGGTTATTGATCGGCGAAATTTATACCCAAAAAGTGCTAACTTAGAAAACGCCGCTGCTTTCAAGAAACCATGCTCATTCGCCAATTACCATTCGACCCGGCGTGAGCCTATTTCGAAAGATGACTGGCCCACGAAGCGGAAGTAAATGCTAAAGTTGGTGGGACCACGGAACGAGCTCGGTTAGTTTTCAGCCACGTGGATTTCGCCGAGGAGTAAAAGGCATCTCAGCGGCTCTCAGTGCGCCCTTAACTTCTGGCCGTTTTAATCCGCCTTCAAGGCTAATCACTCAAAGCAGAAAATGCCGTCTTTAATATAAAGGGGAAAGCAAGTATCAACTTACCGTGATCACACGACAGTTCCTTATCCAAACCGAAGATGAATGTATCGTCCAGTACATTGACATTTGAAATTCCCCACGCTTATTGTCCCTATCTGTAACCCCGCTCCACTTTTGTGTTTAGTGCGTCCATACGAACTGACGTTTGTTTGTCCTTACCACTTCACCCATTTGGCCTTGAGGTCATCCAGCCATTTGTGGCCGACCTTACGCACGTGTGACTGTCTCACGTGGGAGCCTGTTTGCTCATTTGGTTCGTGCTTTTGTGGTCCAAGCGGACCATTTGTTGTTGGCGAGTATCTACTGTCGAGGATTGTACATTTTGTGAATTGATGTCTTATGTTAATAGTACCGTATAGAAACCCAGCTCCGACTTTGTTTTGCCTTC
>SJOL01007053.1:90844-106075 GCA_004794785.1 Opisthorchis felineus
GACTCCCACATGGCTAAAGATTGCAAGTCAGTCGTTCGATGTGGCCAGTCGGGTTGTAGGGGACGACATCATAGGTTGTTGCATGCATCAAAACCCGGAAACAAAGCAGGGACGTCTTCAGAGGCAGAGGGTTTTTGTGCCTTAACTCAAGGTAGTCAGCTTCCAACACGCCTAGGAGTTATTCCTGTTAAGCTTGACACTCCAGCAGGAAGGGTGACAATGTATGCGTTTTTTGATACCGGGTTCTTACATAACATTAGTAAAGCGGGACCTTCTGGTAAGAAACGGGGTCAGGCTGCTACCCACCTCTATGGCCATTGCTCACTGGGTGGTTCCATGGAATGCACCTCCGAATCCAATGACATCAAGCTTTTATCAATGGATGAAAGTCAGTCAATAGATATTGACAGGGCATTCGTCTTTGACAACTTACCCATGCGAGCTGTCCCATCTATTAAAGAGGTGGCTAGCTCGTGGCCGGACCTTGACGAAGTTACCTTTGACGAATTGGCTGAAGGCGAGGTAGGAATCATTCTCGGGTGTGATGTATCCGAAGCGCACCGTGTATTCGATCGGTGCATGGGAGATAAAAAAACAGCCATTTGCCGTAAAGACCTTACTTGGTTGGACACTTCTTGGTCCGATGGGAATTGGGACGAGGCAGAAGGTTGTCAGTCATTGTATGACCGGGTACATTCAGGATGTCCACAAGCTTTTACAGTGGCTCCACAATTCGGAAATCACAGACACTTCAGCATGTAACGCTAGTCTCCCCTTAGAGGACCAGAAAGCATTATTGACAGTAGAGACTGGTGCGGTGCGGATGGCTCCCATTAAGTCCGTTTCAATACCAAGGTTAGAGTTTCCAGCTGCATTTTTGGCAGTCCGAATAGCAGATCTAATTGGAATAGGTGAAAAGGGCTACTTGCAGCACACTGTGTTTTGGACAGGCTCCATGATAGCTCCATAACATATCCTCTAGATTTTGCACCTTTGTCGTAAATCGACTAACAATGATTCGTGATGCGTCGTCACCTACTCAACGGAGACATGTTACGTCGGAGAACAGCCCAACCGACGTTGTCTCTCGAGGGACGTACAACCTCAGTCTGCTTCGCGGATGGTTAACTGGACCAAGATGTTTACTCGGACAAGAGAGTAGTTGGGCTCCAAGGCCTCGATTGAAACCGCCCGAGTTGAAGAGCTTTGTGGTACATGTTCACAAACTCGAACGAAATGATGGCGTATGCCTACTAATAGCCCGGTTTTCCTGTTGGATGAAGCTACAGAAGGTTGTAGCTTGGTCACTACGTTACAACCAATATCTATTGATTAAAGCAGATAAGGTGAGGAAAAAGGCTGTACCCTCTGGTGGAGATGTGCCTCGTGAAAAATGGCCTGCAGCGGTAGTAGATGGTTGTGAGGCGAACTCAGACAGCTTAGTAAGAACCGTGCATGTTAGAACGGCGAGCGGCGTTCTCAAGAGGCATATTGGAAAGAGATGATTACTGGGGAGACGCGATTGGGCTTGTAATCCATCGAAGCCGGCACTTGTCGCAGGAGTGGACTCGGACCATTCGTGTCGGTGTTTGATGGGGTACCTTAGAATGGAGCTGAGCATAGGTAGAGTGCAAAATCTGGGGCGTCTGCCGAGTCAACGTAGAGAATTTGGCGGGCGGTGTATCGTCCACCACTTTGACATTTGAAATTCCCCACGCTTATTGTCCCTATCTGTAACCCCGCTCCACTTTTGTGTTTAGTGCGTCCATACGAACTGACGTTTGTTTGTCCTTACCACTTCACCCATTTGGCCTTGAGGTCATCCAGCCATTTGTGGCCGACCTTACGCACGTGTGACTGTCTCACGTGGGAGCCTGTTTGCTCATTTGGTTCGTGCTTTTGTGGTCCAAGCGGACCATTTGTTGTTGACGAGTATCTACTGTCGAGGATTGTACATTTTGTGAATTGATGTCTTATGTTAATAGTACCGTATAGAAACCCAGCTCCGACTTTGTTTTGCCTTCCCGGAGGTTCCGGTATTACGCGTCACTCGAAGATACCGTTTGCTCGTTACAATGAATTTGAAGTATATGCTTGAAATCTGAATACTACCGCCCAAGACCTGGTGCATCTTGCTAGTAACTGCGATACCTCTCTTTGGGAAAGCCAAAACCACCACAACTACACGCCCAGTTTGTTTGTTTCATATAGTCCGTTTGGTTTAGAACCTAGAAACTAAGAGAGAGGTGGCGGCAGTCGGAAGACATTTAAATGGCTTCCGTACGTCCATAGGTTTTGCTTATGTCAATCTCATCTTTGAGTGGGCAGAAGTACTCGATCGGCTCTGTGTCTCGAGGATTCAATGATAGTTGTTTTCTGGTGAGTCCAGTTGGTGGTTCAGACAACTCATATTTACACAATCTTGTAAATGGTGCCAAAAGCAGAAACTGAACGCACTTTCACGAAGCGGTCTCCTAAAAAGCTTCCAAGGCGCCAGATGTAGGACTTCCCTTTGATGAATAATGCATTGTATGCCGAATGCGTTCAAATGCTCCTGTAGAACTGTGATCAGCCAATTTACTCAAGGATAACGTCAAACACAAAAACAGGACTGGGTGCTACAGGGCACAGCGGCACAGTGGTACATTCGGCTGCACATTGGCTGGCACATAGGGTATGTGCGAATGAAATTAATTGCAAGATTTCTCCTTAAGGGACTCAGCGTTCCTAAAGGTGATTTGCTACATTATTGCTGTTAGTGCGGCATCCCAAAAGGCTGGCCGAACGATCGGATGAAGCAAAACACTAAAACGTCGCCAAGTCGCGGGCGAGAAAAACACAACCACGGGCAGATCTACGTCGAAAAACAAACCTTTTTTTCCTCTGGGTACAATAAGCGGTTTCATGAAAGTCCTCATCACCAGAACATAGGTCCAATATCTGGGTAATTGGCTACTTTCCAGAATCTAGCTAGATATCGGGGGAACTACTGGAATGGTTCAAACTGTCCCCACACCGATATCGCCAGCCGAATCAAATACACGATGTGCCGAGTTCTTTCGGAGCCGATCCACTCCGTTTCCAGCAAAACATTTTTTCACTTTCCATTGAGCTAACGCTAACAAACATTGTGACATCTTTTGAAGCATGCAATGAAGATCGGCGGTCAACTAGGGCTTAGCGGCTTTCTCTCACTTTGGTGAGGATCTAGCTCACCACCGATGAGAAGGTCTATATCAAAGAATGTGGCATACTTCGAGATTATTGGCAACCATGAGCGGTCTGTAGGTACCTGTCTTAGATCGGTTAAAGCTTTTGGCGACTTGTTTGACACTATCACAGTCATCGCGTGTTTTATCTTTCGGATATCCATTCCATTAAGAGGAACGGGCACCATATATGTGAGGTGTTACCCTACCTTCCACTAAGGCCAACTAAAGATGATGCGTTACTTCTAGACATAAGTCTTTCCTGTGTGCTGAACATCGACTGGCGTGGACTTAAACACTGGAAAGACAATGTGGACAGTTGTGGCCGCAGGTGGTTGTTAACTGCTGATTTTTGAGGACGCGACTAACGATAATTTGTGACTTTTTACTCTGAAATGCTAGTAATAATAACATATGTGGACGCGAGCGCACACCAAAAAATTACTATGGATACAGACTTAGTAGAGGCACTTCACCGTAGACTCCGTCCACGTTATGCTTTCTGAGCAGATTTTATGATTGAAGGAGACAGATTTGTGTGCGGTATCTAGCACAGATATGACTTTTCAGCGTGGTAAATTTTTGGACTTTTGTGACTGGAACCCGCTCTAAAGCCCATCACGATTTTATCTTGGAAGAAAAACCTTGCATTGATGCGTTTTTACTGACCGGCACTTACTTTTAGATTGAATGGTTGTTTGCCACCCCCCTCCATAGGTATATCAAAAAGCCACCCTAGTCGTCAGGCTCCAAGATGCAGGCCCCAACTTTGCGTGCTAGGTCCAGCGTTTGACTAAATGGTAATAATGCACCCCGTTGGAGGGCATTGAAGGTGGTTTTCCGGGGAGCAGTGACTATGGTGTTACTACTGTTACTAGCAGACATACTCCTGAGCTGGATGACGGAGACATGCTGACGGTCAACACCTGCGCTCCTGTACTGGAACGCATCAACATCACCCGGCCACTCATGCAACCACTGAAGCTATGTACACCACAACTTACGTTTGGTCGAGCGACCGAAATTGACTTGGTTGAGATTTGGAGTCCACCGGATGAGGGACCTAAAATAACAACGCACAACACACCGTACCCGGAGCGCCAAATGCAACTTGGCTGCATCAGAGCAGCAATTAATTATCCGTATTTCTCCAAAATGACTAATAAGAACGTAGCCTTCCTAAAAGGATGTTTCATTCGTGTAGAAACTGTGGCTCACAACAGTCAACCTAGAGATGTGTAGTAGTTCTTTAGTAAACAAGCCATGTCTTGGTAGGACTGGCATAACTCCGGAGAAATAAACTTACCTTCAGCTGCTCACAGGCTGTTCACATTTCCAGAAGTATTCACCTGTGAGCTTCATAGAACAAATACGACATTAGGTTTTAAAGGCCGGGCGAGTTGTTTTACCTTCTATCTGTGTCTTTTTAAAGGTTTGTTAGAGGCTAACCAAAGGTGTGCAGGTACACAGCGCGGTAGCTTAACTTGCGGGCAGGCAAAAGCAAAAAACTTACGTGAGCGGTCCTGAGGGTTTTTAAGCCAGTTAACCTGCGGCAAAACCACGCCGACCAGCTTGTAATGTGTACTCCGTTGCCCAATTTTCATGTTCAGGCATTCTGCATACAGGTAGTAGGGTCGTTGTTAGTCAAGTGCAATGAAGCATTAAGCAGCGAACCATTTGATGCCGTGCTCGGAAATATCAGTCACGCGGATTTCCGATCAGTCAAGCGTACTGCGTCAACTGTAACTCAGGATAACAGTCGGGCAATTTGCATTCAAAACAGCCAAATGTTTGGGACAAAACGCAAGGTACGACCATGGTATGGGTATGTATTCAGCTGGAAATTATGGGTAAATGTATACAGGCCATGAGCAAACAGCGCGCCACAAAATTGCGAAGTTCAAATCGCTTCAGAGTGGGCGTCAAAACAAACACATGGGCAAAAATAGTGGAAAGGGCAAAAATAAGTGTAGTTTATTGTTCCCAACGGCTGTCGAGCTCATCTGTGGAGACGGATTTTTTCACAGCTCCATCATAAGCGTGCCAGATCAATAACTATACTGTTGAGTTGAGACACGGTTGCAAATAGGACGTGTGGCAGTTATTTTAAATTAAAGACGGCCTCAGTGGAACATAACGGAGCATAACGGAGGAGCAAACACATAAATGAAGCCAGCTTTCAGCATGTGTAGATTCTGCCCGCGCAAAAAGTCCGAGATCAAGCAAAGGCTAAAATGTTATGATAACTAAGATAGCAAAAACGTCAAAGGGTGGTTGAAGTGTTTGAAGTTTAATAAGGTGTAAATCTAACAAAGCGAATAAAAACGAGGATAATCCCTGAACGTGACCTCACTTGCAAACCGGCGAAAATATAAAATTACATACTGCCGGCAAAGGACAGATTAGCGCCGCAGTCCATCAATGAGCACAACAAACAGACGGATGGGGACGGGGCGACTGTTTGGGACATTAGGGACTCTTCTATGGCAAACAGAGAAACAGATATTAAACATATGTAACACTTGTTGTGGTCTGCAAGTACATAGCTAGCCACACATGCGAATTAGGTAAAGAACGTGCAATTACTCGGTGAAAGCTGATGCATATCGTGACTTTGGCGGACCAGATATTCTGCGACCTATTGTAAAAATCTCCTTGCGACTGTAGGTTGCAGTCTGAACCAGAAAATTGTTCAGCCGTAGCACCCTTTCGGTGCCTCACTTCCATGCCACCAGAAGGAAGCATGAGAGCTGGGATACTGCCAGGTTGCTCAAGCCTAGACAGGGGAAATAGAGAGGCAGAGGTCGGGTTCGAACCACGGACTTTCCAGTCAGTAAATTTGCGCTGTAACCACTGAACCATCTCGCCCTTGCAGTCTAGATAGCGTGTAATCAGTTTGATCAGTCATATGTTTTCTATGACGCCAAATGCAGTACCGGTCTGTTTGTTGGGGAAATGGTTGCGTTCTTGTGGCGTGACCCAGTTCTAGCAAATAAAGAGAATTTTCTTGCCTAGGCTGTAAATCCTCAAGCGGAACGTGTGCAATCAACTATATCAACAAAGACATGCAAAGAAACTGATAGTATTCGCTACCCAGTTTAAACAAAACAGACACGTACGGGCGTAAAAGGCTGTTTTAATGAAGCTCCGTTTAGAAAACATGGTCAATTGTCAACAGTGGTGGATGAGATGAGTCGAGTCTCTGAATGCAGATGGAACACGGTACGCACCATAATGAGGGATAAGCCATAACAACAATTGAACTAAACTACCATGGTAGCTGGACGCACGGGTCACCAGAGATCAGGCAATCTGAGATCGGCCCCTAGACTAGCAAGGCTTCGTCTAAGATTATACTATAGAAAGAGGGAAGCCAACAAACAGCATCTGCGATTAGAGCTGACTGATGTCTGTAAGCCTTGCCAGAGTTGGGGCTTTTGATAAATTTGTCACCCGAAAAGATGGCGCCAAAGCCGTTTTCACATGCATGGCCTACAAGAAATGTATTCCGCGTGAAAATTATCCCAGAATCTTCCCGATGGGTTCTAACTCTACGTGGCAACTTTATGTCTGCGGTAATATTGCCGCCACTACTATTTGTAATTCTGGGGTGCATTGCTTTGTATGGGTTTTCGCATACTTGAATTTCGTGATAATAACAACGCCCATTCCTAACTGCTAGGTGGCATACCGTTAAGCAGGAAAATACTAGTACAACCAGAAGAATAGCAAAACTGACGCCGGTTGCGGTCGTTCAGGAGTGCACGGATGTGAGAAATTCGTATGAAAATGGAAGACACCCAACACAAACAAGTTTTCGCAAAATTTGGCGAAATGTAAACTCAGCGGAAATCTTAGATGGTGAGACAAGTAGCCTAGGGTTGCATGGCTGGAAGTTAAGGCTTGGGGAAAATTAACTTCGGTACGATGGAGGCAGAAACGCTGGTTTTTGTTATGAACAAAACCTGATGGTTCCAAACCAAGATTAATAACTTTCGCGGGAGCTGGATGACCGTGAGCTAGTGAGGGACTAGCTGAAACCACAAACAGAAAAGTACGGATGACGAGTCCCGATTAATACGAGTGAAAAAAGTGGAACTTCCAATACGGGAAAGTAGATTAACTCGAAAAATGAAGCACAACTGTCCTGATCCCTCCCAATGAAGCAGACAAGCATTCAGAAGCCCTCATGGAATATGAGGCTGGCGCTAAATCTATTTGTCTTTCTGATGAAGTACCCATCTACCTGAGTGTGACTAGGTGTGTCTAGTAACGGTGTTTCTGTGCCCCTGATGTTCACCGCATTTAGATCGTGCCAGTTTAGGCATGACCCTATGTGCGTTGAATAATCCCCACTATTTGTGTGACTTCACCTGTCACCAGCCATGCTCTTATCCGGACTGAACCATTATGAGAATGCCTGACGGTATGACATCCTCTCGCTGGCGTATGGCCCTCAGTCGCTACGGACCATCAATGTTGTCAATTTTCATAACAATAAATTTTAACCTGAAGCTAAATACGTTTTGTGATAGACCGCCCCGCTTAGTAGGCCCAAACGGAACTTGTAAAGGACATCTTACGTTAAATGCAGGAGCCGGCTTTAAGTGGGTGCCCTCAATCTGCCTGCACATAGAAAGGTAGAGCTGTCCCCTGTGGTCAGTTTTATTTCACCACCCAAAAAACTGACGTAAATAAAGCGAATGACCTTATATCCACTCCGTTTTCAGGAGTTCTGCAAATAGCTGTAAGCGGCAGCTTGCAACGAATAAAACCGAGGATTCGCAAATTTGCTGGTCCGACGACTTCCTTGGGGTAACATCTAAGTCCCTTAAACAATTTCGCACCGGTCACTTACGAGGTGGTGCTCACATATAGAGTTTCTCTAGTATCTGCCAACGTAACGTAGAGACGTAGAGACCAACTCAGTTAAACTTCGTCAATGCCGTGAAGTAAATGTGGTTTATCATGCTGTTCACGCAAGCTTCCTGCGATGAACGGGCCCTGTAAAATCGTAAAACACTTATATAGCTCACTAGAATTCAGCGTACCACCGCATCGCATACCTGCTATTATCCACCACTTCAGTCAACTTGGTGCAGGTCGCCACCTGAGAAATGATTGTACTGGTTGCCTTCATAATTTAGCACCCAACATCAAGCCTGAGCTTGAACTGACCTGATGCACTACAAAGCGACCTACGACCAAGTCGTAATTTTCATCAGATAAACAACGTCCCACAATTAGTCGGCTCGTCAGCTAAAGCACTCCAAAAGGAAGTAAAGGTGGAGACACCATTTGCTGGTGCATTTGACAATTCATTCTCTGTCACGGCTCCATGACGATCCAGAGGTTGAAACTTGCCATCTTTTTTGGTGAGGTCACTGAATTGTGGGTCCGCTAATCTGGCCAACAACTCCCCAGGAGACCGCCCTTCTGCAACTGAGCTATACACCAGTTGTTTTACTCTGACACGGGCAGCGCGGTGCCTAACTCGACGGGATTTTTAAGCAAGGTTTGCTTACTGGGACTCGTGTTTGGTCCACATCCTTATGCGCTTTCGTCAAGTCACGAGCGCTATAGATGGCAACTGACCGGCTGCCGAGGTTCGGTGAAGCCAAACCGATGTTCCCGGCTTAGGATGCACATATGCCTCTCCGAGGGACAACCGGTCAAAAAGCTAAGCTCGGCAATTTCAGCAGTCACTGTCGTACGCCAGTAAGTTCGCTGTTTATTGGCCTTTGGGCGTCTAAAACGCAAGGTATCACCGGCAATCCCAAAACTCCTTAGTTTACGGGCAATCAGCTTGATGTCTGAGCCTTTGTCTCCGTGTAGACGATGCTGCTTATTAATCAGCATTTATCAGCATTTATTGAACGGAGTAAACAAAGTGTGGGCAAGTGACTTGCTTACAGGCAAATTTTGGACGGGCTTTTAAAGTAACTGGCCGCTTACTGTGAATCTTTCGGGGAAATATTTTGCAATCCTGAATTCACAGCTAGCGGAGCAGCTTCTGCAGTGTTGAACAAATTCTGTCACTTGTTTTACTTCAACGGGAGATGCGTTGTGTTTAGCCTTTTGGTCAGAAAACGGAGCAAAACTGCTTGTTCTGCTCGTTACGGGAGCTGTTTTCTCGTACGCACCGTTAGACGCCGAAATGCACTTAAGAACATAGCCAAGCAGGCCACTAAACATAATCTTGGGTTGGCTAACACCTCAGGAGTCTCCGTTTATGTGATAGACGTGCTAGCCATTCAACTACTTTATCTAAGCATCGTACACAGTTCATGTCGCGCATGAAAACGGGTTGTCCAGGGGTTAAACGGCGAATTTACGTTTTTATAAGATGAGATACATTAGTCTGTTGATGTTTTCGACCGCAAGCCCCCAGTCACTGGACGAACCTTTGATAGTTGCCTAAATTGTGTCAGGCGGTCACCTAAACCAAAGCATTAGAAGCCCAAACATTTTGCAAACTCATTCAGTGGCCCCTCGGTCACCATTCTTGGACGCACTCTCAAAATGGTAGGATACTGGGAAGCAGAACACAGGAATTCTTGGACAGAACTTAACTCCACAGAATGGTACGTCCCTTCAACTAAATGTTCTTCGATCTGATAAATGGAAAAATTTTCGGGGTGATTGGATAATATATTTTGCCGGCCCCCAAAGATTAGGTTCTAGAACTTCAATACCGGTTTCTTCATCAGAGTAATTCTGATCTGTGAGCATACGCAGATCTTAGGCAGTGGAACTTCTCAATCGTCTGGAACGCCCCAGTTCGTCATTGACCGTTATGGTACATTAACTGCTGGCGATTGAGCTCAGTTCATTTTGGCACAAATAGCCAAATATTTAAGATTCACTCCCAAAGTCGCATGAACGCGCCTAATCTATTAGTAGGTTTCAGAAGATATGTTGGTCACTGCTGCAGTCGTTGTTCACGCAGGATGGACGATGCAGCAAAACAACAACTCGTTAATTTTTACTAGGAAGCCAAACGGTGAATCTCGGGAAAGGCAGCAGGTAAAGCAAAGGACCTTTCTATCTACAAAGCAGATCTTGAATTTTCTTCAGGAAACTATTTTTTACTGGGTTCGAATATGCCTAACCAACTGTTTGCCTCATATTTACCAAGCAACGCAGCATAACCGAAAATCTTCCAGAGTGGGTTGGTTTCTGGTGCACAGCCACATAAAGACTCGACTGACCGGCTGTGAAGAGAAAATCTAGGAAAATTAAAGTTCGTCCGAAAGCCAGTGAGTTAACAAGTAGGTAACAGGGAAACATGCCGCATGAGAACAGAAGTATCATCAACACGGTGCTGATAAAGTATGGCAAGTTTGAATAAATGTCCCTCATGAGATTTTATCTTTCAATAAAAAAGACTATTCGTTTTGCAAGAAAAGTTTTGTCCTGCTGAGGAGAGCGTCGGTATTAATATAAGGCAATTCAAAGTTCGTCAACCCGAGGAATGGTAATTTTGGTATAGAATTGATCATTTAGAAATATAATTCCAAGGAACAGGACCAGCTGACCATCAAATCGTGAAAGCTGATTTTTTCAGAAAGAAGAGGCTTATTTAAAAAAGCCTGAAATCGGACTAGTGGGCAGGTAAACTTCTTTCCCGTTTAATATCTATCGAGTTTGCAACTGGCAAAAACCCGCCGGGGTGCTAGTACGCCAAACTTTGCGTGTACTTCTCCCTGGACGATTAAGTCGTGCCGTGCAAAAGATGTTTATGCAAAAAATAAATGGGACGAAGAAGGAAGAAATAGGTCAAAGCGACACACGTCAAACGTTAACCTTGATACTGCAGCATAAATCAACTCAACTTGAGGTTACAGAAAAACGCTCAGTGCCAAATCAGTTGCGATATGCTCAAGACCTTTGCATTGAATGAGTCGTCAAAATCGCGCATCATGTTTAGTCAGTCAGTCAGTCTATCTGTTAAAAACCATGTATTAGGGGCTCGCTGGTTTCAGCTATTACAGTTGTTGTCACCAATAACGAGAACGCGTCGCAGCATAGTCAACCACTGGAGACAGTGCCACAGTAATTTAGTTTGCGCTGTATTCTCATTCGAGGGAACGTGAAGGCGTCGCATTGAGGGTAATGGCTTTGGTGCAAGAAAATCCCTGACTACGCCGTTGAGTTACGTCTGTCGGCGTGATAAACCGATTGCGGAGACCTCTTTCAGTGAAGCAGCGGTTGTCAATCGGACAACCTGAAATCGGACTAGTGGGCAGGTAAACTTTTTTCCCGTTTAGTATCTATCGAGTTTGCAACTAGCAAGAACCCGCCGGGGTGCTAGTATGCTAAAATTTGCGTGTACTTCTCCCAGGACGATTAAGTCGTACCGTGTAAAAGATGTTTATGCGAAAAATAAATGGGACGAAGAAGGAAGAAATAGGTCAAAGCGACACACGTCAAACGTTAACCTTGATACTGCAGCATAAATCAACTCAACTTGAGGTTACAGAAAAACGCTCAGTGCCAAATCAGTTGTGATATGCTCAAGATCTTTGCATTGAATGAGTCGTCAAAATCGCGCATCATGTTTAGTCAGTCAGTCAGTCTATCTGTTAAAAACCATGTATTAGGGGCTCGCTGGTTTCAGCTATTACAGTTGTTGTCACCAATAACGAGAACGCGTCGGAGCATAGTCAACCACTGGAGACAGTGGCGCAGTCATTTAGTTTGCGTTGTATTCTCATTCGAGGGAACGTGAGGGCGTCTCATTGAGGGTAATGGCTTTGGTGCAAGAAAATCCCTGACTAAGCCGTTGAGTTACGTCTGTCGGCGTGATTAACCGATTGCGGAGGCCTCCTTCAGTGAAGCAGCGGTTGTCAATCGGACAAATTTTACTTACCAGGGCGTTCATACTTCGTTGCCTGGTCGTGTCCCATCCACTTGTCGGTAGCTTGCGCTCAGCGCGGGGTCGGAAAAAAGAGCTCTGCAGGGCAGATGATGAACTGGCTTGGGAGGCACACGTTTCAACCATTATGAACAATAAAGCATGGATGGCGCGTCCCTATCCGAAAAGTTCTTTCTTCCTGAAACCACCTGGCGTGCCTAAAAATTACCAATTTAATTTTCCCAACAGGCTCAGCCAACGCTTTGGAGGTGCCGATGGTCAAGCACTGGCAGCTCTCATATGCCGTCTGCGCATAGAGATACACTCATAGAGCAGTGTGTCAGAGTGTACTTTACCTTTGACAGGCAAGGTGCCATTACGCCGGCGCCGTAGATGCTGGGGTTCGGCCGAAATGGAGGAGTCACATAAATTGTGTGCATTATCCGACACAGATGTGCTCATGCTTGAACTTGCGTGGCCCAAATGCTGTGGACTTCGGGGAAGGAGAAACAGTTATTAGGATTTTTTCAGCCTGTAGGGAACACGCCAAACTGAAGTAAGATCAGAACGTTACGATTGGCAGATGGCGGGCAAAAACACAACAGGGGGAAGGTAAAACCTTAGGGCTCTTCCTGGCACGTGATAAGGAACTGTTAATTGCGGAAAATGAGAAACCAGAACAATGAATGTTGACAAGCAGGAGTATTTAAGTGATCCAGTTGGCCAAGCTGAGCTAAAACTAGAAACCGTTGCTGAGGCTCCGTGGGCTTGGGCGGTTGGGCTCATGGCCGGGGTCACGAAAAGCGTAAGTGGGGATGATTAGTTGAGAAATGCGCAGTACGGATAAATGGTTGCTTGAATCTCAGGTTCACGATGTGTAGTAAAACTGTACAGACTGGGCGGTGTCGCTGATGGAGCGGAGTCGGGTGTAAAAGTTCCTTGGAAAAGTGAATTAGTGCAAACACTCAGGATGGAACGCGAACTGTACAGAAGATCATTGACTTCGTATAAAGGACAAACTGAAACTCCACCCAGATGGCTTTGTCCGAGAAAAGTGTTGAGTGAATTAGGCCGGAGTCATCTTAGATGTGGCTGGGGCCCGGTAAGCGGGTTGTCTGTGTTTACGTCTAGGGTTCTTAGAAAACGCATTCGAGTCTGGCACTGTGAGGGTATCATTTGCCATATGATAAGTTTTCTGAAGTGAGGTACACATTACAGCAAGGAAGCTATGGAATCACCTGTGCGCACTCAACTCCTCGCCAATAGGGGTGGGCTTGAAGCACACTCGTCGGATGCAACGGGCAGATTAAATTTGACGCGTAGCATTGCATTATTCGCTACGCACGCGATTCATCAAAAAGCTAAGTGACATCATCGACGCATCGTTAGAGACAAAGAGGAACGTAGTCCAGTGCTTGTGCCATCTTGGAGTTACATCAAGAAAGATTACAGCGTTGAACTCAGAAAGGCCAACGACGGGAAGGCACTGAGCAATGGCTGGCAGCACGGGAGGCTCCGCTTAAAGCCACGTGGCCACCGATCAGTCAAAACACGGGAAGGCGGACCGACTAATAGTACTGCTCGACGAAACAACCCGTCGTGATGGGTCAGCTCTGGTTAGCAGCGTGTATTTTAACGCACACCCACAACCAATAAATTTCCAGTTCAGTTTGCCAGATCTAAACCATGTACCGGGGTTTGCTGGTTCTAGCTGCTGCCGCTCTGGTTGTTGGAAAATGAGAGCATGGGGTATGCAGCCAGGCACTGAATGATACGATCATTCAGTTAGTCTGGGAAGAGGACATCCATAAACTCAAGGTAGTAAGTAGATTTGATAAAGAAGCATTGCCAACTGCATGGCTGAACCGTGCCTGCTAGTCCAATTAAACTTTGGTGGGTTGAGTTCCGGAATCACCATCAAAAGAAGGCAGCAGTTTTTGTCCCAAAGTAGTTTACTGTTTGGAGTTTTATTACTTCGCCGTCATGTCATGGACTGCCCGCCTCTTGGTTACTTACACTCAGCACAGCACGGGGCAAAAATTGCTCTGCTAGGCAGACAATCCCGTGGCATAGGAAGTACGTGTACTAACCAGCGTAACCTCTGAGGCGTGAGGAACTTTTCGGCCATGGGCGAGTTTCTTTTTATTAAAACCTTAAGGCGCACTTCAGCAGTGTTGATCCGATGTTTCTAACAGACAAAACTAATGTTCTGGAGACACCGATGATCAAACAATGACATATTCCGTATGTTCTCGACACATAGAGGTCACGTTTCTGATCCATGAAGCAGTATAAATCGCCCTGCCGCAGTCTATATACTGCTTTTGATAGACAAACTGGTGCAACGTGAGCGCTGCGGATGTTGGAGGCTTGCAGAAGCTGCACTGGGTTCAGGGATTCCAGGAATTATCCCATGTTTCTTCAGTCCACCTCAAATTAAACGACCGGCCAGGCCAACAAATTCACCCGCCACGTCGGTTAGCTGACCTGCTGGCGTAAGCTTTGTGATTGCACCTTACACTTTTCGGATGTAGAGCGCATAACACTGTACTATGTGGATTATATAAAATGGCTTCCACTTTTGAGGAAGGTGAACCAAAGACAGCAATATAGTCCACACACTCAAAGTCTGTGAGCGGATGCTGCGAGGGCATTTTAAGCACTGAAGTCCAACTTATAGGTAGTGGGGTTTTAAGCAGCCCGTCATTAACGATGTTAAGAAAGAAGGGCAAGACGGTGGCTCTAAACGTAAATGGAGAGACTACTCGCCCAAGGTAGGTCAAAGTCCGTGCCCTCATTACAGAAATAAAAGTTCAGGGCGGACGTGTTTGAGCCATAGACTCCGACGCGGATGTCCGTCAAAAACGACCAGGTGTTCCGCGCCTGAGAATGAGGTGGCCCAAGAACTTTCCTTGAGGTAAGATTGTGGTCAAAGAATCCTCTTCCAGATCGAAATTCATTTTTATAGAGGAAAATGTTGGTAGCTCAGGTAGCGTAGATGGTCGTTGGCTTGTTCGCTGAGCTGGGCAATTTGATTGCAAACGTTTCATCACCAATCGAGGTGACATCATCAGTGCGTTATTGGGGAGCGTAGTGGTGCGTAGCGGTGGGTTGGTGGTTGTGCGTTGAGTAGTGTTGCGTGTGTGTTAATATACGTGCTGCTAG
>SJOL01007053.1:118773-154163 GCA_004794785.1 Opisthorchis felineus
CAACCAAGTTGTCTACTCAGGGCGCACGAAGGACGTAACCCTCACTGAGCTTGTCCAGCGAGCTGCTACGAAAATGGTTGCCGGCCTTAAACCCGTGGACTACGAAGTGCGTCCCGCGGCACTTGACCTCGTTCCCCTCGAGTATTGCCGCCTCCGGGGGTACCTAGTTCTTACTTCTGCCCTGTTTGAACAAGGTTTGGCCAACAGGGTTTTCATCGTTGACCCAGAGAACACACTGCGGGGACATGGTAAGAAGATTTTCAAGCTCAGAGCGAACACTTTTATTGGGCAAAATGTTTTCTCATTTCGTGTAGTAGCTGCGTGGAATAACCTTCCTCCGACAGTTGTCCACGCTCCTTCTAGAACCCAGTTCAAAGTACTATTAGACACTTTCCTATGCGAGTCCTCGTGCTGGCAAACATACTGCCCTGCGCTGAGAACTTGAAGAGCAGTGCTACACCCTTTTTTCGTTTGCGCCTTTCAGGTTAACGACAACCGCAGAACGACAAGAACACAAACGACCCGGAAAACTTGGGCAAAAGCCTCGATCCTGTGCATCAATCAGTGAATCCTTGAACAAGAACTTACGTGACCCAGTGCATCAATTCGTGAATCTTGGATAAAGATCGTGCAGCCCCGAGAACTGGCAATAAAACTGACAGATAAAAGGTCAGCAAGTGAGTTTACACATCACAAATGCTCATTGAGGAATGGAAGAAACGCTGGCCGCATGCAATACAAGCACTGAACTGATTTATCGTCTGAACTAGAAACGTTTCTTTGTTTTTCTGTTCCACCTCTCACTTATCCAGGTCGGGCGCGTGGTCCCCTGCTTGCGATGGATGAATTCGTTCGTGATCCCTGGTAAGGTTCTTTCAGAGCGTTTGAAGTTATTTTATGGGGCCACCTTGTAATTAACAACGCACTTCGTTGTATCCTGGGTTACTCAGTTTAGCGGCTTCGTACACTCAAAGCATTCGGGGTAGTTCAATGTATTCACCGTTGTTTGAGGTGGAAGGTCTTGTTAGTCGGAGTTGTACGAAATAGCGGACAAAATATCTTGCCTTCTGGCACGAAAGTCGACAAGGAATAGGGCACAACTACGGAGAGCCTAAGGATAACCAGGATGGAGAAAGACGGGATCGCGCGCCCGGATGGACGACCCACAAGCCGCCTTGAGGTCCGCCTACTGTCGATCGACGAGGTTCTCACCAGAAACAATTTGAAAACGGATCTGGAAGGCCCTCCATCTTTAGCCTCATTAATCCATCGTTAGTGAGCTGAATGAAAATGCAGAGTTTGGACACTTGTCGACAATTTTTATCCTTTAATAGGATAAATTTTATCACATATCCTACAAGGATATCGGGGGCTCAAAACGGTGGACTGACTGAGCCAACTGAATGGCACAAGTAGGGAGTGGTTAAACTTCGACCTGCTTGGAAGGGAACTCTTTCTGGGGCAACACAGCCGCATCAAGCCCGCTTTGTCGTCCGTGCATCTCGTTTCCAGTCCAAGACGGTCATTGAATTGAGCCTCAGCAGCACGTAGTTTACCTACCTGTCCTTTCATACCATCTGCGACCAAACCGATGTCTTGGCTTTCAACCCCTTTGCAAAAGGGCCCCTAGGGCATCCTAGCAACCTTTGGCACAGAGCTTCAGTACGGAGTGACGGACCCCTCGATATTGTTTCATAGAGTTTGCCAAATGAACTGCACAGATGCGATTATCAACTGGCACCCATCAAGTAAAGACGTTCGTGCTCAGCGACTCAACACGACATTTAACCTGACGTGTCCAGTCGCGGGGATCTCCGCACCATCAGAGACGCGCAGCTGGGAGCGAGAAGACAGCGACCGGCAGGCGATTCAGTGGTAGCAATCTCATCTTGGGTTTCTGTTTTCGACAGACCACACAGAAGCAATCCAACATACTAGCACGGGGGGCTTCTGCTTGCCTCAGAATGCAGAAATCAAAGAAGCTAGACAGACCATTTTGGGTTTAAAAATTGATTTGGAGATGTTAGGAACTACTGGCGGAGGCGGACATGCAGAAGGTACGCCTAAGGGGGCGAGATGGCCCAGTGGTTAGAGCGCGAATATACTGACCAGAAGGTCCGTGGTTTGAACCCGACCTCTGCATCTCGACTTCCCCTGCCTAGGCTTGTGCAGCCTGGCAGTATCCCAGCCCTCGTGCCTCCTCCGGGTGGCATGGCAGTTAGGGACCGGAAAGATGCTACAACTGAACAGTTTTTTACCGCTAAAGATGATGCAGGATGAGCAGAGGTGTCAGCATTAGTGCTGGGTTTCACAGAGAACGTGCTCGCAAGTGGATAGGAAAGCTGAGAGGATTTACGTGCTAGTGCAGCAAAGGATATGTGTCTACACTATCCTGTTTTCGCTTACTCACCTTGCTGCTGACAGCAAGGTGATGGAGCATGGACGTAGTTCATAGTTATAAACGGACTGGGATCAATCCTACTCATTTGAACAACCGTGAATCTTGTGTGGTGGCTATGGTCGCCGCAGCCTGTGACAGTGCGTAGTGGAAGATGGAACAGGCTGAGATACTTCCACAGCGCCTACGCCTAGACAGAATGACGACTAGAGCACTCAACCGAAGTATTTGCCTGAAAAGCCTGACTACAGGGTACCCGGCAGTTGCCGGCGTACTACCATTGGTGTTCAAGTTTCCGAGGGACAAATCACCATACATGTTCCAACCATCAACCTTGAGGACCAGAAGACTTTGTCAGCCCTCTACCCACTAACCAAACTGGAACGAAAAAGTATAGGCGGTAAAATGACTCCTCAAAATAGCTCTGAGTCAAAGACACACAAACTGCCATACCGCCATGAGGTCCTGTCTCTGGCAGGTAGATATTGGCTCTACTGATCAAACGTAGGGCTGCGGGGTTTGCAGTGCTTGGAATAAGAATTAAACCTAATCCGGAGAAAGCCTAATGCAATGAAATCATGCACCAGACGGACTGCAATCGTTTCCGTCCACTTGCTTGTGCCCACTTCGGAAGCACTGCTAATACGTTTTGAAAATGGACCCGTTTGATTGGAGAACTTCCAATAAATTGGGACACAGTAGTGATAATACGATGATCTGCGGCACAGATATTGAATCACTTGTCTAACGTCGATGTCTCTGAAAATAACAGGATGCTTTAACAACTGGACATCCACTTCTATCCCGTGCGGCCTGTTTGCCCGGGGTTCGTTGGTAGGAAATCTATCCTCAAAAACCTGTTGTCAGCGCAAGAAGTAGGATGACCCCAGTAGGTCACGGTGAACACCGTAGACTTCACTAAGATATTTATTGTGTCTAGGCTTGGGCAACCTGGCAGCTAGGCACCGAAAGGGTGTTACAGCTGAATCATTATTATTATTTATTTGCAACGTTATCGTCGATAAAGAAGGCCATTCGGTCCTAAAAATCCGAGCTCATAGTGATCCGTGAACCGTGTTACCCTTGTCCTTGACATATTTTCCGATGATCTTCTCCCGCCAACTACTTTTCTCCATCGTCAGGAGCGTTGCCTCAGCTTTCACTGAACGAAGCAAGAAAGCCCATACCAACGACTTCCTCGAACAGCCCTTTTCGCACAGCCACGAACCAGGGGAGGTCAAACGATGACTTGGCAACGAAGTATAAAAGCCATTACCAACAAACTCAGCTGCCCTGGTCATCGCCGTCTTCCTGGATGGGGACTTTGAGACGGGATATATCAATTTTCAAAGACATTATCGTCCAGCTGTAATACCCTTTCGGTGCCTATCTGCCATGCCACCCGAAGGAAACACGAGGGCTGGGATACTGCCAAGTTGCCCAAGTCTAGATAGAAGAATTCGAGATGTAGAAATCGGGTTCGAACCACGGACCGCCCAGTCAGTAAATTCGCGCTCTAATCATTAAGCCACCTCGCTCCCAACATTATCTGACATGGCCCAGTCACGCCCCCGATGGCGCTCAGGCGTCCGAGCTGTTGCCTTCAATACATAGCTCCCCTCCCGATCTCCCCAATAGAAAGTCCACTGACACCACTGTATTTACGCATCGATTATATCAGTTACCGCCTTCAATGCGTACCTGTGTACCCCGTCTCCTGAACGCAACTGGCATCAGCATCATCGACAGCATGACATCAGTGTTCATTATTGATGCTTCTTTGCCATACAACCATGATTTATTTTAAAGCTTATTGGGAAGAAAAGAATAAAGGCGGACAGGTAAGGGACTTAGTGCTATCTTACTACAATCACTCCGAGGTGCCTACACCTCCAGACAGTCAGGTAATCTAGATGGAAACTGACGACAAGAACGCCATTGACGTCGATTATTAGCCATATCTTGCAGCGTCTCCAACCAGATGCAGTGGGCGTCTCGTGGTCCCCATCCTGGGAGGCGAGTAGCACCGACAGCACCCAAACGTTTCATGATTTCTTTCATACCCCTCTGCCAGGTCAAGGGTTGGCCACCTCTCTGCTTGCGCCACTCTGAATTGTGCACGGAAAGCGATGGTCCAGCATGCGCAATACATGGCATCACCAACGCAGCTTCTGGTGCTGGACACATTCTTCAATGGACGTCCCCGTTGCACAACCGAAAACTCGCTTTCCAATTGCCTCGTTAAGGATTCGCCAACACGCACTATAGTTCTGAGACAGCGGTCGTCGAAGATCTAAAGGCGTCTAAAATCCGCTGCTTCGACGAGCCAAGTCTCAGCTGTATAACAAAACAGTCCGTACTGTAGCCTGATGCACACGTCCAATGGGATTCAGGGATATGCCGCTTTGACGCCGTGGGTGTCTCAAATTAGTGTCCAGAGCCATGCAGATTCGTACATTGACCTCATCTGTCACACTACAATCGGAACTAATACAACTCCCAAGGTACGTGAAACGCTCCACAACTTCGAGTGCCTCCCCCTGGATTGTAAGTGCTGTGTCCAGTGATTGCATGTCCAGGAACATGACCTTACGATTTTTGTTTGCAAAGTGCACACCAAAGGACGGTATGACTTTGGTCAGTTCATCCAAAAACATCTGCGCCCTCTCTTCGAAGACGAGAACGATGTCTACTGCATATTCGAGGTCGACAAGGTTTTCGTGCGCAGATATCTGGAAACTAAGGTTTTGAAGACCATCCAGCGTTCGTCTCATTATTTCATCGATCACCATGTTAAATAGGAATGGAGCGAGTGGGCTTCTTTGACAGACACCGCTTTGTGCACAGAAGCTCTCTGTATGCTCTCACACGTGCGGAAGTCTCAGAACACAAAGAACGTACTGAGTTCACAAATTTCCGGGACATTCCTTGATGAGCGTGTCAATGAGAACATACCGGGCAACCGAGTCGAATACGGCTTGGAAATCTAGGAATACTAAAGTTGTGGGTCGTTTGTACGTATGACGTTGTTCTAGCACCCGACGGAGTGTGAAAATTTGGCCAAGGCAACCCCTCCTAGGCTGGAACCCCCTTGCAGCTCTCACGTCAGTGTTTCACGTGCCACCATAAGACGACGAAGCACAATTGACGCCACCAGTCTCATTAAAACCAGGGTCATGCTGACTCCCCTGTGGTTACTGCTCTCACTACGAGCCCCTTCTTTGAAAATGGACACTATCACCGACTCTCCACAGTTGTCTGGGAGAATGGAGAGAGTGGAAAGTCCTCGCGGGTACCGCTTTGTGTGCGCAAGCTTTGGGAGAGCTCTCTCGGATGAACCTAAGGAAAGGCCGAAAGCTTTGGTGGACATCGAAAGCTCGGGAGATGGAGAAGGCTTTTTCTCTCCGAAACAGCCGTTCCTCATATCAATTGATACTATCGACTGGCTGTAGGAAGGCAACAGTCTGTGAAACGATAAGTGAAAAATGCTGCTCATTAATTCACTCGCAAAAACGCCGACTGGAAAGATGCGTCGAACACTTAGTTTGGCAACATCTGTGAGAGAATCTAGAGAAAGTGAGATCAATCACAACCTGTTTATTGTGTCTGCTTACTCCCCAACTGACTAGCTCTGAATCTTCCAAATATAGTTTCTATGGCGCTCTAGGTGCTCTTTTATAACGGGCTAAAAACGCAGATATCGTTGTGGTTTATGGTTACATGAACGCCCAGATAGATAGACTAAGCTTTGCTGAGGCCTGGTTGGGTAGTCGTCTTGGGTTGAACACGAGACGCATGGACAACGGAGATCGCCTACTCCAGAGGCGCGCGAATCAAAACTGTTCCTTTGCAGTACGAATTCCCGGAACAGCGGGAATCGCTTGGAAACGTGGTGCACACCAACGAACCAGTCCCGAATCCAAGTAGACCACATCGCCATCACTTATCGGTGGCGAGGGTCGATCATTGCCTGCCGCTCATTCTGCAACACCAGCGCGGACTCCGACCATGCACTTGAACGCGTTTTTCACCCGATTGAACACTCTTCATTCTTGAAATATAACTAGATAAACTTTGTGGTTGTACGGCAGCGAAACATCAGTACCAACACTGATGTTGCTTTCTCTGATGATGATGATGGTGATGAAACTTCGAGAAACAGTTAAGCTGAGCTACTGCAATACAGCCTCTGGAGACAGTTCATAAGGGCGAATGGGATGCAGACCTCAACTGCTCGTCAGAAGAATAGATGCGAAATATCCTTACCGATACTTGGGGAGTCACCAGGACCAGATGGCCTGTATCCATCCTTGTTCAAAGAAGTTGTAGAACCTGTGGTAACCTATCTGACAATGTTCATTGGTGCGATATAGAGTGAAGAGAAACTACCTGCAGAATGGGGCACATCAATAGTGATCCTTACCTTCGAAAAGGGTATGCGAACACCGTGTGAAAACCACCGTGGCATTATACTGGTAACTGTGGCATCGAAAGTGCTTTCTGGCTTCATCATTCGAAGGTTGACTGAACACAGGTAGAGGCAAACCCGTGAAAACCAAGTTGGGTTCCGTCCCGCAAGCGGATACGTCGACCACATTTTCACCTTCCGACAGACTCTGGAACGTCGACTGCTTTCGGCAACCGATAGTGGTGGTCTTCGTTACAAAGCTGCCTTTAACTCTGTCGACCGTCAGGCACTGTGGCAGTGTCTATGGAGCAAAGTTTTCGCCCATAAATTCTTGACCTTCCTTAAGGCGCTGTACGCCAACTCCCGCTAATGCGTGGAGGTCTATGGGAGTCTATCGCCCGAGTTGGCTATATCAAATCGTGTCAAGCAAGACTGTCCTTTTTACCTTTCTTCTTCAACTTCGTCCTTATACGATTATGGCACACTCACTCCCAGCCTTTCATGCCTGTGGAGTCGAAATGCTCCTACGGCATTCGCTCACAAATATTGAGCACGCGGACGACGTGGCTCTTCTTGGATCTGACGCTGCTGTAATGTGGACAACATTAAATATTCTAATTAATTTCGCCTCGGCTCGGCAGGCGCTTCCCACCTGCAAAGTGTAAAGTGCTGCTGCAAGACTGGTTGGGCTCAAAGCCTAGATGATAGATAAGATAATTGTTCAGCTATAACACCCTTTCGGTGCCTAGCTGCCATGCTACCCGAAGGAAGTACGGGGGCTGGAATGCTGCCAGGTTACCCAGGTTGAACTAATCACACTCCCTCGGTTGAGTTGGCTTGGTCACGTCCTCCGTATGTCAGACTTCCTCGAAGAGCTCTTTTTGCACAATCTCGCGAAGGGTGGGAACTAGCCAGGGGACGTCAGACAGTGACTTGGGCGCGAAGTATGAAAGTCATTATCAACCAACTCAGCTGCGCTGGTCATTGCTCTCTCTCTGGATGGGGACCTCGAGACAGGGCATATCGATGTTTAGGGGCATTGTCAGACATGACCCAGTCACGCCCTCAATGGCGCTCGCGCATGTAAGCTGTTGCCTTCAATGCATAGCTCCCTTCCCGATCTTCCCAATGAAAAGTACACTGGCACTCCCGTATTTAGGCATAAATTATATCAGCTACCGCCTCCAATGCGTAACTACCTACTCCACCTCCCCAAATCATTGGCGAACGAAACTGTGGTAGCTAGAAACACTATACAGCAAGTACGCGGTCTTTCAGCCGATGATGATGATGATGTATGGTTGCGAGACTTGACCACTTCGGGCAGAGGATATAAGACATCTTCAGGTCTTTAACCACCGATGTCTCGTGACTATTATTGGAATCCGCTGGAACCGGCGACTTCACAATGAGGTGGCCAGGAGACTGGTTTCTGATGAAACAGACGGTACTTCCCTCGGTGAGTGCATCCAGCACTGCAGGTTGATGTGGCCGAGCCATGCGTTACGCATGCCGCGTCACCGCCTACCCAAACAAGTGCTGTTTTCCGTGCCCAATTCGAAGTGGCGGAAACCTAGAGTTGAACAGAAGGAAATGATGGATGTGATGGAAAGCCTGGATGCAGTTGGTGCTGTTCGACTTCCAGGATGGGGTCCACGTAACCCTCTCTGTGCTTAACTGGAGGCACTGAACCAAGTGACGGCTACTCGGATGTTTGCGGTAGGATAGATTCCCCTATGCCTCCCATTTCTTATTTTAAGTATATGGCTTTATTCAGATAAATTCGCATCGTTGTAAGGCATTTAGGCACCTACTCAACCCAGCACTGACGATGTCGCCTCGATTGGTGATGAAATGTTTGAAACCCAACTGTCAAGCTCGGCGAATAGACCAACAACCAACCAGTATTCTCTGTCGATGATGATGATCGGTTAATTAGAGCACGTGAATATCGTTGAGCATCGATATTGGACTTCATTCTGCAAATCCCGCTGTTGTTACAGGTACGAATTCACTCCAGGCAGCCATAAAAACGGTGGGGTTTGCAGCTGAAAAATGAGTTACTAGATGGGGTTTCGGGTTGGTGTTGTTGAGTGACCGGGTGTACTGCGTCCTCCTGTCCGAACCAGGGAACCCTACCCCAAAATTCCCTGTGAAGCAGTAATTCGTTGAAGTGTGGATGTTAAAGAGGTGGACATGCTTCTCTATACGATTGGATCAGAACTTGGGAATGGATGCACTCCCTTCTGTTTTCTCTCGGATCTATTTTCTTAGGATTAGATTGAGCAAAGAAGCGCTCGGTGGATTCCGCAGCGTCCTCCTAACAGGGCACATGTTGCTATTAGGTGTGTCGCTACAGTGTTGTGAACTTTTATAATGGATAAGCCTGAGAACATACAGTACCATATGAAAGACCAGTTCAAATGCTGATGGCTGAATCCATCTGTTGTACAGTTTGCGTGCACTTGGAGGCTTTCTTTAGATATGCTACTGATATCGTAATCAGTAGTTCAAGTATGAGCCACTGATTTTGCTCGTAACCCCGACTGACCCTATCCAATTACGGCTGTGTTGTAGTTTTCCAGTGTAGCTATTCCACGCACCATGTATGTCTATGATGAAGTTGGTTAGTTTTTGGAGGTGGTCTCTATTAGGGTGAGGTGACTGTTATGTGTTTCTTGGCTCACTTTCCGTGTCGGCTTCTACTCTCTCCGTCACTATCGTGAAGGACAGTCCACGCGAATATGCCCTCGATTGGCGTACGTTTCCTGTACACATTTTGATGCGTTCGTCTTAATACCCTGGTTTCAAGTACAGTGGAATTATACTTTGTTTGATTATTCAGTTTATGGAGGCGGGAAGGGAATTCATGTGAGCCTCTTCATTGTGTTGACTCGAGATGGTCGGTCATAAAAATATTTCTGTCAGATGAATTATTTCCGGAGGTCTGTAAGTTTCCATGACGATTTCAGCCTAGCTGGCATCCTACACACTCCGGAGCATGAAGCGATACCGTCCACCCTCTACATCAATCATCATTAATTGACATAATTTCACGGAAATGGAATCTCCCCTGACCCTGGCGTAGCTTAATTTCTCCCTGAAAACTGGAATGGGTCACAGCTCTTTCACATTCTGACTGTGCTTGTACATGCATGAGTTGAACTGTTTGAAGGGATACCAGGTTAACTCGGTAAAATATTATTAGGCCACAACAGACCTCAGGTTCACGCACACTGTGCGTCGTTGTTTGATGTCATGACCCTGCTGTCTTCCTCTTACTGCTTATTAATGAATTGAAGCACACTGGCATAGGCCAATGTACAAGTAGTTGAATTAATTTGCGTTTGTTTTGTTTACTATCCTTTGGACGGTCTAGATTGTAAAAGATTGTAGAAAATCAGCGCCTTTGTCACTAGCATTCTCGCAATATTTTTTCTGTAGTCTGTGTACGCTAAGCAACATGCCATTCAACTGAAGCCTCCAGCTAGCGCATAAAATATTTTGAGCTATTTTGTACGTCCTTTCTATCAACATTCCGACCAATGGGAGCGTGAGATGTATCACACCAAAAATCCGGTTATTTACAATGTCTTGGACTTTTTCTTGAGTCGTCCTTTTTCGTTTGGTGTCGGCCTTTGTTACTTTTAACACCAGCGTCATCCTGATGTTTGGTTGATTGGATAAAGACCATCTGGGCTCGTTTCAGGACCAGTCATTTTGGGGTAACTCCGTATCGTTGCAATGATCTCATATGTTGACCGCTGAGCGAATGCACGAGAGTATTGATCGCCACGATCACGGTCGCTTTTTATGCTACACGAGCTTGGGAGTACAGTATGGAGGGGATCCCATGCAATGCCAAAAGATCACTGAAAAAAGGTTTCTTCATTGACCTGCTGCTCAACGCATGTCATTCGTATGTCTGCTTGATTACGCACCATATAAAAGCCGAGGTGGCAAGTGGCAAGCCACCTAGGACTGGGGTACATACTCGGGTGACAGCGTTAGTTACCTACTAACCGGTTGTTATTCACCATTGGACAGTTCTGGAACCCGCGAACTGTCACTTGCCGGACGAGTGCTTTATCAACCGAGCTACCACGCTGATTAAGATACAGGATGCTACCAACCGAAACAGGCTCCACCATGTTTGATAATAGACACACTTTATTACGCGAACCGTATCAAGCGTGTATGAGAGAGGTTATGAAAAACTGAACTGTTGAGGCTATTCGCCTCCTTGATTGAGAGGATCCTGTCCGCTACAGGACATCGCCATCAAACAATGTCAGCGATGTTCGTACTCTCCGCATATCCCCGGAAAAAGATCACTTGAATAATCTATTTCTCTTCTTCTGTGGTTACTGTATCGTGGATTTCATGGACGTTTGGAGATGTAAACAAATCGGGATGCTTTTTTGTAGCGGGGGGTCAAAACTCTTCGATTTTTGGTTGTAGCGTCTTTGTGACTGTTATATCCCCTCTGGTTATGTATCAGTCAGACTCGTTCGTTCGCCGGAATGGAGAAAACAAACAACTTCGAGGAAGTTATACTGCAAACAAGTGGATCGTTCCGTGATATGGAATTCAACTGAACCAGAATATAAAAGGAGCTAACAGTCCAATAGGATGTCAGTGAGAGGCTGAAATGTAGAAACAAGGTTTCAGTATACAAAACAGATCGTTAGCAAAGTGGATTTGTTCGTTTGGAGGTAGTCCTCCTAACAGTGACAACCTTTCTATATCAGTCTGTATTGCTCTCTATCAGTAGATATTGACAGGTTTTGACATTAGCCGAGGGAAATTATGTTATGATTTGGTAACGATGCTTGAAAGCTCTAAGCCTTTCTCACCTCGGCATCTATCGCCCTCGTAGATGGGTTCTCTGGGATGCACATGTAAGGCACTCTGGCTTATTTTGGGTGCGATCGGCGCGTAGCCCCAAAGAACACCTACACAATGTTCCTTCTGGTGTTGAAAAGCCTAGACGATGAATTACGTTCTTTGATTGTAAGGTAAACCCACGATTCCTTATCAGTTAGTTTACTACCTTAGACATTGAATGAATGCAGCAGTCCTTATGATTAACTGGTGTTTTTATGTCATGCACCATTGAGCAATCCTGGCCCTCGAGGTTTTTCGCCGACTTAAAGCCTTCATCTTTCGTAGGCATTTTGTTAGTCCTCACCCATCAGTCAACTATCGCCTCTTTTCACGTTTTCCAGTCCTTTCCGCATCGTCAGCGATTGTGGCGCAGCGTTCGCCATGGGGTCCATAGGCGGTGGTGTGATTCACTCCTACAAGGGCTACAGAAACGCGCCTTCCGGTTACATACGCAAAGTTGCCAGCGCTCTCTCCAACGCGAGACAACGTGCTCCACTGTTGGGCGGTGCCTTTGCCATTTGGGGCGGGATGTTTACTGCTGTGGACTGTACGCTCGTGTTCGCTCGTCAGAAGGAGGATCCATGGAACTCCATCACTTCTGGTGCGATAACAGGGGCTGTTCTAGCTGTTCGCCATGGGCCGGCGGCCATGGTTGGTCATGCAGTAATAGGTGGTGTGATCTTGGCCATCATTGAAGGATTGGGTATCATGATGAATCGATTTGCACCTATGCTGATGCGTAAGTTTTTTTTTACACAATCACGACCTTTTCCGTTTGTCTGTACTTTCAGTGGGACGTTGCTTGCACATTGTTGTGTGGCATTTCAGTGCTTGGTATTTACCGCTGACTTATTGCTGGGCGTACTGACGATGGTGATGTCGCCTCGATTTACAAATAAACTAGCCGCCACATCGACTAAGTCAACGGAGGGTTTCCTCGGATCCGTTCCTGTCAGATCGTTGGATCACAATGTTGTTTTGGCATGTAGTCAGTCTCGACCCCGTCATACTTTTTGATCCGATAGATCAGTGGCCATACAAATGTGGTGAAGTGTAACAATCATGAGACTGCCGCCTCACTGATTTATCTATTGGCTCTCCGGAATAATTCGTGATGAGTAGGATGAAGCTGTAACACCGTTCCGGTGCCTAGCCGCCATACCACCCAGAGGAAGCACGAGGGCTGGGATACTGCCAGGTTGCCCAAGCCTAGACAGGGGAAGTCGAGAGGCAGAGTTCGGGTTCGAACCACGGACCTTCCGGTCAGTAAATTCGCGCTCTAACCACTTGAGTCATCTCGCTGCAAAAGACTCCGTTTCTAACTTTCATAGGTTCACTTAATGATGTTTCCGACAGGAACCCCCCCGTTTCTCGGCAATAACCACTGAGACACTACGAGTTCCTATGCTATTTTCGTCCAGAATCTACGAGTACGTAGTGCCCGCAGGAGGTCAACTTCCGAGGGATATGCTACACATTTTTCGACGGAGGTTTGATCTGGTAAATGAAGTCAATCCATACCGAGAAGCACTGTACAGCTGTTTCGCATCCTGATTAGAAATCCTCAACAGTACGCATCAAGAATCTCCGGGGGGTCTCGAACTAGCGACCTCACGGCTAGTAGTCAAAGACCGTATCGTTCTGCCGCGAGTGGCTTTGTCGTTAAATCGCACTCAGACAAGGTTTCGCGCCACTCACCTTTCATTCACGAAATCCGTACCGCGTGTTGATTGGTGGCTCGAGCGACGAATTCTCAGGTGGAAGTTTCACTGGTCGTGTGAACTCTTCTGTCTTGTGAGCTGCTTACGGATTGTTGATAGTGTGAAGAGACCTGTGAATTCGCAGCTTAGATTTCGTCCTGTAAGTGAAGCCAGTCTATGCTGAAAAGTCGAGAATCACCGTACAACTGTTTCATCTTTATTGAAAAACATTAGCAATGTGCGTCTCACAAATCTGCGAGGCGATTCAAACCTTGTGCCCTCCGGACTAGTGGTAGAACATTAAGCTGTCACAACCCTCCCCTATACTATAAACACACTAGATATTTATCCTCAGTTTGTGAGCAAACGTTTTGGATTACCTGCTGTCCACTATCGGGTCCGTTGGAGATAGGCCTCGCCTTGATTCTGTTGACAACATCAGCTCCAGGATTGGGATAAGGTCGGGGAACTGAACTACGGTAATTCCACCGGAGGGATCGCCACGGGGTGTTTCGTCTCGGGAGGGGGGCTTTGGCCGACTGGGAGTGCTCCTGTGATGAAGCCGAGAACGTGAATGCCCATGGAGTGCCTACGAGCAACATAGTGTATTAGTTCCACTGTCTTGCCTTTCGCTTTTGTGTTCAGTACCGAAAACCAAACAAAGCGCTTGTTGCTAACCTTTAGGGCGCGGTGCACAGAATCGTGTCCAGTTAACACCGACTGACAACTAGTACACTGCTGGCGGTTGGTGAGCAAAGTTCGCGACGATGAAGCAGAACAGCGAAGCTGTAAGTCTGTCGCCTTTCACCGTTTTTTTCTCGTTCACCCAGCTCTCTAGTATAATTCTCTTGAAAAAGTTCCTTTCAAAACATAGGGAACCATCCGATCCCTCTTTTGGCAATCACTAACCCTGATGTTGTACAAGTCGTGTCCACGACAAATTCCGGTTGCTGTTATTCTCAACCATAGTTTGCGCTATTCCCCCAAAGTCTGTGTTTTTCTCGCAGCGGACATTTCGGTCGTGGTTGTTGTTGTTGTCACTGCCGTCCTAATCACCCTGGTTAGGCGTCTCCATCGCCACTCATTTGTTGTCGACCGATTTGTAACCACATCTCCTCATGTTACCACCTCCCTCTCTCGCCCACCGTCATCGGTGTTAGATGGTTAAGGTAGCGACTATGACAGGTACAATGTAGCCGTGGACAATTACTAACCCGATGAGGGCTCGTTTCTGCAATAGGAACAAATGTTGCCAAGAGTGCTGCTCTACGGTGCACGTGTGTGCGCGGTTATTCAATGCGCACTGGGACAAGGTCGTGCACGGGAATTCCGGTCATGTACACGCGAGTGTGTATAAGTGGATGAATACCGCTGGCGCACTTGAGGATTGTGGCGCTACGTTGTATTCGGCGCACATGTAACGGGCGGCGACGTGTCTTTTTGTTTCCCCCCTCTCCCCCCAAAAAAGATGGCTGTTCACCAATTTACATGTATGGGAGTAACATTCACGGTTCGCTGGCGCACGCGCGTTGAATGATGACGGGCCTTTGTCCTATGTGATGTACACGTGTATTGTCTTCCGAGGTTGTTATGTTTTTCTGTTCTACTGTCGTGGGTTTTTGGGGAGCGGATTTTTGAACCGTGTCGTTTGTAAATTCCGGTATATGCACGCACGCCTCTGTTCTCCGGAACCGTCGCTTTGACTGGCAAATACCAAGAAAGAAAAACTTCGTTTTTCTCTCGACAGTCTGTCACGGATCGAAGCTTATCACGCAGTTTTTGTCGCATACGAGTTCCACAGTGATTAGACCGCCGATTTAACGGGTTGGTCCGGAGCTTCTGATGCGGATTCAAATTACAATGTCAACATTATTGTATCGACGATCAAGGCAAATGTATCCAGGTCATAACTCATTTGCATCACACCTTGGTATGAGCGGGGATCCAAGCAGCCATCAAGTGCATCTCTCGTGCACTACTTACTAGAATTATGGTCGTACACTTCCCCCGGTGACAATATTGTAAAGTGTCTACAAACTGCTCACTCATCTTCACCCATTTTTCCTTTCGGCTTTCAGAGCCTCCCCCGGAGGAACACCCTGATAGTGCGGGCTCGAAAGACGGTGGTCAAGGTGGTCCGGGTGGTACTGGCGGCGGTTTCGGGGTCTTCAATCTGTTCGGTTCAAATTCCTCCAACTCCTCGGACACCACTACTGGGGCTCCTGGATCGGCAGGTGCCGGGGGCAGCGGAGCCACCACTACAAAGAGTGGATTTGTGTTTCAGTAGTCAGTCAACCCTGTTCACGTGGTAGCGCTGAGAACTGTGTATGCCAACATCACCCTCTTTGTACATATTCACTAGTCATCGATGACCCTTACTTTTGCTCTACCGTTGTATTTTACCTGTCCCCCAAGAGATTCCACCTCGTCGTGGCTTTTCTCCGCGATTTTTGGGAGCAAACCAACTGTCATTCAGTCAGACAGACTCAACTCTATCGATCCAAGGGCGATCAGGCTGTGCTATTGCACCGTTTTTATCGTGATCGCAGAGTCGAATTACGGCGCCTCTTTTGTAGCTAGTTTTTTAAATGGAAAAAATCTCGTCTTTGCATTAAAATCCCTGGTGAACCATCTAGTTGATGTGCTTCCTAACCGCCCCGTCTGTCTCAATTCTGCTCCGCCACTCAGGAGGCTTCGCTCTACCACTTGTGTTCATTGATTTCCGTTTGATGACCTCTTCTCGACTTTTTATTCCACAGCTGTGGTGATGGGGTGGTTGTTTTCTTTTATCGGGCTCTTGGCGTATCTTTGTCGTGTCAATATTGTAGCTCCCTTCGAAGTCGAGCCATCTCCCTTGGGATGAACGATTTTCCACGTTACCAAATTCTTCGCCATAAATACCTGGTAGGTGCTCCAAGTCCTCCATAATCAACATGTTAATCGTCCAACCATACTACGGTGCTTGGTTGCCATACCACCCATAGGAAGCGCGTAGGCTGATCTACTGCCAGGTAGCCTAGACAGGAGCAGTCGAGCTGCTGAGGTTGGGTTCGAACCACGGACCTTCCGGTCAGTAATTTCATTATCTCGACCTAGATCT
Source organism: Opisthorchis felineus (assembly GCA_004794785.1). Classification (NCBI taxonomy): domain Eukaryota; kingdom Metazoa; phylum Platyhelminthes; class Trematoda; order Opisthorchiida; family Opisthorchiidae; genus Opisthorchis; species Opisthorchis felineus. The sequence continues at coordinate 135,267 of SJOL01007053.1, forward strand.
GTGGGAAAGATTGATTCCATGAACATTACTGCAGGCTTACGATTACGACGCTGCCAACAACTGGAGGTATAACGCTCTGGCAGTGGATCAACCTGAACAGGCCTTGAATCGTAAACACCTAGTTGTGAGATCACTACATATGGCTGGTCGGTTGTGTGTAACACATGGCGTATCGAGCTAGCTTAAACGGACCAACGGTGGACTTGTTGTCAAGACGGTTTCGATCTATCGGTGCGGATGAAGCAAAGCATCTGGGCGTCGTTCTAGCAAACCTCTATTTGCAAAAATCCAAATCGTTCAGCTGTAGCACCCGTTCCGTGCCTGGCTGCCATGTTAACGGAGGGAGACGCAAGGGCTGGGATACTGACAGTTTAACTAAGCCTAGGCACAGGAGCAGTCGACATGCTGAGGCTGGGTTCGAACCACAGAACTTCCGGTCCGTGGGCTGGCGCCTTAACCACTGAGCTATCTATAAGGCTCCTGGATACCATGAACCTGGCTCATCGTAGAACATTACCCCCAGGGGACAGCTCTCCTTCCCTGGGAGTGGACAACTATCCATATCCTCCTGATTGAGCTTATCCGGAGAAGGGTGGAACAATCATTCCCAGTGACCAGCGTTATCAGAGTGGTGAGGTGCGGAAATCTATCTATTGATGAGAATTCGTCCACTGTTTTCTCATATACTTCTGTGTGCTGTGCGATATCCATGAAAGTAAAGCCTATCGTACTCTCAGAAGTTCAGGCGCTGTGAATGGTCCCAGGACCAACAATATAATTAATACAAGAACGTACGGGCGCATTTTTTTAAGGTAAATTACTGATGGTTCTGCAAAAGTTGATTATAAATATCATGCTGGGTCAGTCGTGTGCGCCGAAGCCGATAATATTCTCTCGACTGAACAAAATATGGTCTGGGTTGGCAATTGGTTAATCACGGGGACGAACTGCGGAATCGACCTCCCCAAATTAACGAAAGGTCTTCCTGTCGGATTAGTTGTTTATTGTGACTGGCCAGAGGGGCGGGGGACAGTGGCTTAAATGCACGCGGAATTCTCACCCATCATGTTAACTGCCATTTCCGCGTGTGTGGTCTGCACCAGCCGACCGTCGGGTGTCGGACTTATTCCTAGGTCAGACTGTGATACATGCATGTTTTTTACGCCCTTCGTCTACCGATGCACGTTGGTAGCAGAACCTCTTAACCAAAGTTTATCCGGTTCCCAGTTTAGTCTGTGAGCAATCCTGGTCGCGTGTTACTTTCCTGAAAGAACCGATTTGCGTGCAATCGACGGTGCGGAGGACGTTTATTTTGGCTGTCGCCCCGCGACACGCGCGATCCCTTTGAGAACGCCAATAGGTCACGCTCTGTTTGCTACGGAAACATTCATATCGGGATCTAATGTCCTGCATAGGAGTAACGATTTTGCTATCTACAAGAAATCATTACCACTGGAATAAGAATTCGACCACACTTACACGACCCGGTGCCACAAAATGACTATCTGAAAAGGTATCACTTGAGACACGTGAGACAAGGCTGACGTCTGCCCCGCTTCTTACCGAGTTCAAAACCATTTTTGGAACTTTTTCCACATGAGCCGCCGAATTCAGAGTGTTATGTTAATGATTGTTCAAAAATGCGCTGTGGTTGATGTACTATCAATTGAGCCCTGGTTCCGTCCGCCTAACACAAAGTACCACCGAAGAGCCGTAGAAATGCAGTTTGAGGGTCCAGACCAACTGGTTGAACAGCCCATCCTGTCCTCGGAGTTTGGCACCGGACATCTTAGGATTTTGTGGAAATTCTCAACTCAAAACACAGCATAGTGGGATAAGATGTTATAATCTGACTTTTCGAATTATAACATCTTATTCCACTACGCTGTGTTTTGAAGTAAAAATTCTCACATTATACACCAGTCTTCTCAATTTGACCCGGAATTCCTAAATCTTAGGATTTTATTGGTAAACATAGCCCACAAATATCCGAGTACAAAAGTACCTCAAAGCATTTCGACAAATACACTCATTTGCAAATCAGTTTGGTTTTCACGGGAGACTCAATTGAATCTCTCGTTTATGATATTCTTCAATTGAATGTGCTGCACAGAGGCCGCCTCATGTTTCAGTTGGCACTGCGACGTTCGAGATATCGCATTATATTTTCATAAAGGAAACTACTCACAAGGCTGCTGAGAACTCTTCAAAGAGAAGAATATTTTCTTGCGACAACAGAGCTGCGTCGGCTATCAGAAAACGTACCCCAATGCGTTCAGAAGCGCTTCCTGTACGGTGCTACCAGACTAATTTCTACCGTAGTCGAATCGCACTCAACGGATCTCAGAGGAATCTGTTGAGTCTTGTACGTCGCGTCTGGGTTTACCAACGGACGGTTACGATCAAGAGCTGAACTGATGGCAATCCGATTGCTTGACCTCCTGCTGTGTGCGGTTGGACAGTTCACGCGCACATCTCGAGTTCGCACAGCTGTCATCATCACTTGGGCAAAGCTGGGTTTGTCTGTCGTTGCTTTTCGTCTTCTGTGTTTTTGACATATGTTTTTGCGTGTCGGAAGCAGGCAAAATTGTGCGGACTCGTTTTTCTGTGCCGAAGAAAAAACATGGGAAACGCCTGTCTATCAAAGACGGGTAACGAGCGGCACTTTTCTGATAGGTTGTACGGTGGTTATTTGGCTTCAGCTCAGAGCAAGTTCTATTTATTTATGATAACGACACTACGCGTACTGAAGCAGTCAAACAAAATTGGGCGTCAGCTCATTCGATACGATCGATTGTATGGCTTAAGGTGTGTAAATGCATCACTGCGTCCTTCATGGCCCAACGGCTGACAGGTGAACTGGAACCACTGTGGGCAGGACTTTCGCAGCACACCTCGGAGGGGTAGACGCGCGATTCCGTCGGTTGGATAGACGGTCTTAGTCCACAAGATACAGGGGCGTTCTTGCCTAATGCTTTGGGCTTTTTGTTAACTCACCTGTCCCCCCAAAACTGCTCACTGTTATCAGTCTACGAACACGTTCAGCTGTAACACAATTTCGGTGTCTAGCTGGCATGCCACGCGAAGGATGCACGAGGGTTGGGATACTGTCAGGTTGTCCAAGCCTAGACAGGAGCACTCGAGATGGAGAGGTCGGGTTCGAACCACGGACGAAGTAAATTCGCGCTCTAACCACTAAGCCATCTCGCCCCCTTGAGTCGTTATTGCTAGGGTGCACAGCAGACATCCTGTTCACTTCCTACCGGATGAAACTGCAATGGGTTCACTAGCTTGCGTGTGCATGACGAAAACCGGGGCTGAATCGTTGACTCTGATTATAACGGACAAGTTCGGGTGTGTGGGTAACTGACAGCTATGCAGGAGAGCATCCAGGTCTCGGAGGAGCGAACCAGAGTCAAAGAAGTGGTGAGCCGGCAGTGGATCACTTTTTTCTACAGTTTTCCACCTGATGTACTCTTGGCACATGGCCGCAAGACTTGCTCTAATTACAGATGCAAACTGTTTGTGAAGTGGCTGTCGGTTTGTTCCCCGGGCTGAGCATTTTGGTTGCAAACGATCCATTCCTAGTCGCGGTGGCATTATCAGTGCGTTGGGTTTTGGGAGACGTAGTTGTTGCGGGTGTATGCATTGATGTAGGCTTTACTTACCCAGGTCGACCTTGACGGATTATTGATCGTTTGAGTGAGCAATCCTATTGGCCTGCTGGTTGACCTGTCCTCTGATTGCTGGGTGCCCCAGTGGACTTGGGACTTGACTTCTCCGGTATTTCCGCCGTTACCTTCGTTCGTTCACCCCCACAGTAAGTCCTGTTTTTGGTCCTTTGGTCGGATGGGCGAGGCTGAGCTACCACTGAGTTGGCGGTCCCTCGCTCGCAGTGGGGCGTACACACGGTCTATTTTGTTATGCCGGTCGATTGAATCCTCTGTGATATGCGATACTTTCCGTATCTTGTAATTCCGCTTGCTGTGAAGTGCTGTGAATGTACAGAGCATACATCCTGATAAGCCTGTTCAACGCACCATGTATTGACAACCTAAGCTCAAAATAACTGTGGCAGTAAAACACGTCTCCTTGGACTTTTTCTTCAAAAGGCACAGTACCAGTGGCCTAAGTCCGATGAAGCAAGATCACTTGTTGGGCAGTGCGGAATAAAGAAAATATTTTTGAAAGGTTATTTCCCTGTGAAGTTTTGAATAACACGGTGAGAATACTGGGGACTGGTATTTGTAGTACTTCTAATAAACGGAAAATGGGCTTTTATGACACCTTTCAAAGCATAGCTTATCACGTGATTATGAGTCGGATAGGTCAGTCGACCAGACAAAACATATGCCTGGAAACATCACAAACGAGAGATTCAGCTGGGTTCCAGGTGAGTCTCTCGAAATACCAAATTTGTTTGCAAATGAGTGTATTTCGCTAATTTCGTGCAATTAGGTTTCAAGTAGAACATAAGGTTGACGGAAACTCGGGGACTGCGCCTACCTGATGAGCCCCAAGAAGGGCGAAACCGGTCGTGGGCTGTCGAAGAATTTTCAGCAACCTTATGAGTAGTGCATTACGAATATACATGTATCGCGATATCTCGAATATCGTAGCAACTGAAAAATGAGGCGGCCTGGTGCAGCACATTCAGTTGCCTGGAAACATCACAAACGAGAGATTCAGCTGGGTTCCAGGTGAGTCTCTCGCAAAACCAAATTTGTTTGCAAATGAGTGTATTTCGCTAATTTCGTGCAATTAGGTTTCAAGTAGAACATAAGGTTGACGGAAACTCGGGGACTGCGCCTACCTGATGAGCCCCAAGAAGGGAGAAACCGGTCGTGGGCTGTCGAAGAATTTTCAACAACCTTATGAGTAGTGCATTACGTCTTTACATGCATCGCGATATCTCGAATATCGTACCAACTAAAACATGAGGCGGCCTGGTGCGGTACATTCAGTTGCCTGGAAACATCACAAACGAGAGATTCAGCTGGGTTCCAGGTGAGTCTCTCGCAAAATCAAATTTGTTTGCAAATGAATGTATTTCGCCAATATGGCGGCCTGTTGTGTCAACAAGTCCTAGATAGTTAGAAGGCACATCAAGTCTGTGTTTTGCGGTTAATACTCATTCGCAAATAATTTGGTCGACGAGAGACTCAACCGAGTTTCATCTGACTTTCTTTTATGATATCTTTCAACTAGACCGGTCGCATAAAGGCTACCCCGTGTTTCAGCTGCAGATAGCGCCGAGGTCGCGTTAGATAGAGTAAGCGAGCATATCCGCAAGCCTCACGCCTGACGACGGTGCGAAACCGGTTTTCAGCACAATTGAACCGCTCTTCGTTGCCACTGATTACGAAGTCCCAGAGGAGCGGGCGATTAAAGTTACTTATCGCATTTTCTAAACAGCCGGTAATTTGACCGCCCGCTGAGTGTTCTCAGTCTTTAAAAACCTCGTGTTTACCGTGGCGTACCACGCGTATATTTCAAGAGCACGTAACCGCAGGCAACTGACAAATCCGCATTTATGGCGATGGGAGAAGATTTGGCCATTTTTAATAGAGATATCCTCCCGTCAGTGAAGCTCATCTATGCTGAAAAGCCTAGAAGCACTGTATGACTGTTTCGTTTCTACTGTGAGTTATCAGCAGTTCGCATCTCGCGAACCTTATAGAGTTTCGGAACCGCGACCTTCCCGTCGGTGGTAAAACACCTGACCGTTTGACCGCGAGCGACTGATCAGCAGTGTGATTAGCTCTTACTTAGACAGGACACAGCCAATCACACCACTGGCCGGGTGGTCACGGGTTCGAAACTCCCTGGTGGAGTTTCATGAGATGCCCCCGTCTGATGATCCTCCTTAAAGATGAAACAGCTCTACAGTGTTTCTCGGCTTCTCAGCATAGATTGCCTTCATTGACAGGATGAAATATCCACTGAGAAATCCGCCTACCGTTGGTTGCCGTCTTCTCTGATTTCATGTTTGTTCTGTGCGTATCAGACAGCATGCAAAGTCGAACCATGTTGATGTGGAAAGCATGAGAAGCAGCAACAGGCCACACGGCAGTTTTTGCATTACCGTCCTTAGCAGAGTGACGGTATCGAGAACGAATTTTAACTGATACATCTACCGAACGATATTAGTGGACATTATACTCTGTGAAGCGATACGTGCCTGTGCGTCTCTGCTATACTCTGTTCTCGCTATACTGTCACCTCATTGACCATGGATTTAACCACAAAGTGAGGCTTTTGTTGTGTCGTCATTTGTCAGACAGAAGCGACTCTGGTGTGTGTTGCACAAAAAGAGACTTCGGATAATCCAACTCTTTTAAAGTACGAGTTTTCGTTTGTTGGCCGGATATAATTCCTTTATTGCATCAACTAATCAAAACAAATCGTTCAGTTGTAACACCCTTTCAGTGCCCAACTGTCATACCACTCGAAGGAAGCACGATGGCTGAGCTACTGCCAGGTTTCCCAAGCCTAAACAGGAGCAGTCGAGTTGCTGAGGTTGGGTTCGAACCACGAACCTCCCGGTCAGTAGGTTCGCGCCTTGACCTGTGTTGAGCTCCTCTATCGGATCGCTTTAGTATGATGATTAGTCATGCTTATGAGTCATCGCTGACCCTGTTTTCAGTCAAAATTCCGAGGAGAACAGCAAAGGAACGATCTTGGCGATCCAAGCATTTTAACCAATCGAACGGCCTCTTCAAGGTTGATCGCACATCGATAGATGCCAGACAATCCTTGTTCCTTTGTGATGTCGATTGCTTTTCTCCTGCTGAAGGTGATCGACATGTTGAGTCGATAAGACAATCTGCGATTATTGTCGTGTTCCTGCACCGTTAATCAACCATTCTGTTCATCCCAGTGGTTAAGGCAAGAGCTTAGTGGCCAGAAGGTCCGTGGTTCAAGCCCGCCCCGGTATCCCGATTACTTCCGTCTGAGGCTTGGTAATATCTCAGCCCTAATGCTTCCTTCCTTCCCTTCCCTCCTTCGGGTAGCATGGCAACTAGACAGCGAAAGGGTGTTACGGTCGAAAAAAATAAGCGAGCGAGTTAGATGAAGTTGTACACAGTCCGTTCCGTTCAGCTGTAGCACCCTTTCGGTGACTAACTGCCATGCCACCAGAAGGAAGCACGAGGGCTGGGATACTGCCTGGTTGCTCAAGCCTAGACAGGGGAGGTCAAGAGGCAGAGGTCGGGTTCGAACCATGGACCTTCCGGTCAGTAAATGCGCGCTCTAACCACTGGGCCATCTCGCTCCAGTCATAAAGTTGGTGAATTGTGAGTTTTCACAAAAGAAGAGGGATGGATGAAAGCGGTCGAGTTTTACGGAGCAGGTGGTCGTGGCAATCGTTTTCCACTTGATTACCCGAAGGTATTTTTGGTATAGAAAATAATCGCAACCCAGGTCGACTATTGTAGTGTCATGCTGATTATTTTCGTGGGCGTTTCGGCAAAGTCATGGGAACACAACCAGGTTTTCTGATGTCCCAAGAGGTCTGTTGCGGGTGGTTTGTAGAAAATTTGAAAATATTGTTAAATCTGTTATCGAAGAGGACAAAGGCAAAATGTCCTGTCTTCCCAGGGATTACTGAACCGGGTTCATCATAACTGATGGCTGACAGTTCTCGCGAGATGGCTCAGTGGTTAGAGCGCGAATTTACTGACCGGAAGGTCCGTGTTTCGAACCCGACCTCTGTCCCTCGACTTCTATCTAGGCTTGGGTAGCCTGGCAGTATCCCAGCCCCCGTGCTCCCTTCTGGTGGCATGGTAGCTAGGCACCAAAAGTGTGTTATAGCTGAAAGATTATTTTATTATTTATTATAGTTTTCGCCAGTCCAACTGGGAGTTTTTCTCACATCGTCTCAAGTTCTTCCTACAACGAACAGCAATTCGAGGCTGTCTATACCCAGATGAGAATACTCTCACCGAAATCAACAGAGGAAGTCTGAAGACTGGTGAGTCTGTCAGATCATCATTGTCATCAGTGCGCTCTCTCTCCTCGATTAGTGAAGAAACGTTTGCAGACAAATTACCAAGCTCGGCAATCAGCAAGCAGCCCGTGATCGACAACGTCTAAACCTAACCGAGCTAACGATTTTTCAACCTTCATGTGTTGGTACGCACAGGTGGCACGACAAGAAATATGGGCTCAAACCAGTGACCGGGGTTACTAGCGCACCTGCTTTGATACGCCTAAAAGGTACTGAACTGAATGCCCTGGTTGTCAAGCCTGAAAAGGTGATTGAAGGTCATCCGTGAATCAGCTGAATGAAGCTAAAATCATGCGGAAAAGTGCATTCCACCAACATATGCGTTTCATTGTTGAATTTTCCAGTGAATACCGATGGAATCGATCAGCACCTGTAGGGTTGTGTAAAGCATCTTGTCCCGGAGTATTTAGTGAGTAGAATGAAGCAGCGTCACAACCCCAAGTGTGCAAACATGAAATCCGATCTCGAAACACATTTTACTGTCTCGAAGGGTCTAAACCTGGTCGTGGCCTGGACTGTGTACTTCATCAACCCACTGAGCCGTACCTGGAAGGAGGTTGGTCATTGGACGGAGGTCTGACAAACACAACACCTTTGCAGTTTGGAGCATGTTTGGCCAGTTGTCTGACAAAATGTAGACTATTCTGGTAGATTTACGCAGACCACCGCTACCTTGTGTTCGAGGTTTTTGAGACAAAGACTTTGTTTGATAACCTGAATCGTCATCCTGTCTAGGTCCGGGTGCCTTGGCAGCATATCAACACGTATGCCGTTATGATGGAGAAAGAAATAATTTCCCGCCAAATCGATCATAGTGTGGGGACATCAACCGGTGCATACAACAACAATAATCACACGCCTCCAATCGTTCTTTTTGCTCATACTCAGGGAAGTGACCAGGTGGACAGCATCATCGCATCCATTAGTCAGATTACACTGAGGAGAACGTTATCAACAACAATTCAGTTAGTCATCAGCCTCTGTGGGTATGCCTTCCGTTCGACTCACTCAAATCGTGTAGAGGTCCGTCGTTCGAACCCAACCGCGGAATCTCGATTGCTGCTGTCCCGGCCTGGGCAACCCGAGAATACTTCAGCCCTCGTGCTTCCTTCGGATGGCATGGTAGCTCGGCACAGAACGAGTGCTACAGCTGAACGACTTATTCAAAAAAGGTGTCCGAAACGACTGTTCTAGTTTTCAATGTGTGAGACTTACATCCTTCATAACACGGCTACGGACCTCGACGATACTGCATTGCTTGATCTCGGCACATTAGGCGCGAATCCGGATTTATGGATTTCACCTGGATAGGATATGCATTGACCACATCTTCAAATTACGTAAACTACGTGAGCATCGTCACACATATCGCCAGTCAACATCTGCCGTTTTCGTCGACTTTGAGGGGCCTCAACCATGCAGCTAAATCCACGCTTCTGCATTTACTTGACCAAGAAGGAATTTCCCCCAGAAGTTTGTAAATATACTGGATGTTCCCCATTCCAGTACTTGTTGTGTAAGGGTTTACGAAGAACTGTTCAATTGTTCTCCAGTTCAACGTAGACAGCGTCATGAAATGTGCATTTCAAGGGATATTGAATCTCGGTGTAAAAATCACATTTGGAGAAAAACTGACGGACTTGGAGTACGCAAACGATATTATTTGTAGGTTGAACATGAACTAACCTGCTCAGAATTCTGGAGGTGATTATGAACGCATTTTGCATCTTCTGATTACTTTCTCCAAGATTTACGATTCCTCTTTGTTCCTGTGATACTTCGGTTGGAACAGCCTGAATTTTTTTTACCGGTTTACTCATTTTGGATGCCGTAACAGAAGAAGTCAATGCGTTATCAAGTTGCGAGTAATATTGACCAACTTGCGCCATTCATGGTGTCAGAAACGAAGCCAAAGGGCTGCGTGCATGAGGCTACTACGAGGCTTGGTCCATCCCATCTTAGGATCTCAAACGTCTTTAAACGTCCGATTACTTTATCGGGGAAGGCGGTATTTCAGTAGGTCGATCATTCAGCTGTAACACCCTTTCGGTGCATAGCTGCCATGCCCTTGAAAGAAGCACGAGGGCTGAGATACTGGTTGATTGCCCACTCTTGGGCACTACCAGTCGAGATGCAGGGATCGGGTTCGAACCACAGACCTTCGGGTCAGTAAGTTCGCGCTCTAACCACTGCGATATCTTGACCTCAGTAGCAACAAGTCTCCCGGAAATGTCTGCTTTTGTGCGGTTCCTCTAGGTGGTCTTTCCATAGAGGGACAATCTTATGTGGGCTATTTTGCATCCCCTACCACACCAGCAATGATTATCGGAACAGTGCAGAATCTCGAAACTGATCCTTTTGGGGAACAAACTTACGGTTCTCCATTAGCGTGCAGCCGAATAGAACCGGAAAATTCGGTTGCTTCAACCGTTAGGTCTGTGACAGTGTCTGGTACTACCCGACTATGTAAAAAAAAACTAACGTCTCGTTGGTATTCACCGGACAAATCCATATCTGTCACCACTGGTTCCACGAGAAAATTGTGAGGACAGAATGAGTCCGTCGCGTCGGCACGCGCGCCTTTTTTCTTCGTGATAGGGCGTATCTTCAGCATGGGAAGACAGGGAGAACACGTGTTATCGACGGACTTGTCAGGTAATGCGTATGGGATTTAGCATATCTTTCTGGCATGTCCAACCTCACATACCCCAAAATTCCCAACATCGGTTCTCCTAAGATGAACTGAAAAAAAACCCGGTTGGTACATGAACTCGCTTGCAGTTGCCATGACACCTACCGCTAAATCAACCATGTAGTAACAAACTGGAGCCGCCACTGCCCTTGTCGTTCCCTCAAAGAACAAAACAAGTTTAGTTGACTAATGAAATTAGTTGATGGTTGACAAGCCTACGATTGTTTTGTTTTCCGTCATCGCGTGTGTGCAGCATGGGACGAGGGGATGGAACAATGCCTAGCTGGACACGCACGCATGCACGCACGCACTGCGTGCGCCCACGATGTAGTACCGTTCGTTGTTCGGGCACCATCACGACCATTGGTCATATTATATAATCTGCCTGACCGCGACAAAACACAAGGGATCAGTCTATTGTTATTGTCCTGCAAAACTCATGCATTCATGAAACCTGCGTGAAAAAAAACAAACAAGAACCGTCAAACTTATCAAACCATGCAAACTGTTGGGAAATGAAACTCAGTTTGAGAAATACTATGAACCATCCGGAGGCACTATTTGTGCTGGTCATCTTTGTCCACACAACTCACGTGGGGGCCGTGCTGCCCTACCTACGGCATTACAATTACAAACAACCTATAAATCCCCTTGTTTACTCCCATACTCGCCCTAGCCCATGGCTACCCAGCTATCCAACTCAGGAATTTAGCACCGAATCCACACCCTCGGACACAGTTCTTTTCAACCGAGTCCCACTGGATTCCAGTTTACCCCGACTCGATAGTTCCATACCTTCTGTGCTGACAGAAATAGACCCGGGTACGTACTACGCGGACTGGCATCGCCTATTGCATGGGCACACAAGCCAAAGATGTCACCCGATCCCGAAGAATATGACGTTGTGTCAACGTGTCGGCTATGATCATATGATTTTACCCAATTACCTGCAGCATGAAGATCTCAAGGAGGCCACGGAGCAATCTCAAGTGTGGGTCAGCCTGGTACACACCGAGTGTCATCCGGATTTGAAGCGGTTCTTGTGTGCACTCTATGCACCTGTGTGCTTGCAAGAGTACCAGGAGAGATTGATCGAACCCTGTCAGGATTTATGTGAAGATGTGAGACAGAGTTGCCTACCGAAAATGTTGCAATTCGGTTTTGGTTGGCCCGATATTGTTAATTGTGCTCGTTTTCCAAAAGGATCGACAAAAATGTGTGTTCCGTTGACGGAAAAGATGCGTAAGTTCTGGACTGATTGACTGATTGATTGATAGAATTATAACGGGTATGCAACAGTTTTGAACAACTGTAAACGTTGCGTAGGTGAAGCCAGGTAGTCCGATAGCTTGAGGATTAGCTGATTTGTTTTTCTGTTAAAGAAGTGCACTGAAACTCTCCCCGGGTGAATCTTTCCGTTTGAGTCTTACTTCGTAGCCTCATAGCAATCGTTTCATAAAATTCACTCTGAAATGAACCATAAACTCTTATAGACGGTCCAAACGACATCGTGAAAACATCAAAAGATGGAGAGCAACAATTGAATTTTCATTGGTCATTTCGCCAATCTGTGCTGATCAGCTGTGTGGTTAACTCGCACTCACACAGGATATGACGCCGCCAATCCTTTATTCACTAAGTGCGAGTCATTCACACTGCCGATCAGATGCTTGTGGCCTGGTCAGTCAAGTTTTCAAACTACTAGCCGGGTTCGAGACTCCCTACTGGAATTTTAGGGGATGCGCATTGCTGATGATTCCCAAATAAGGACGAAACAGTGCTTCTCGACTTTTCAGCATAGATCCCCTTCACTGGCAGGGCGAAACATTCATCGAAAATTCCATTTCTCTTCACACTACCAAGAATCTTAGCAGTTTTTTTAAAATCGCTTCAGTGATATTCATCAATGATTCCGGAGCATTCTAACCTAAGGAGACTAGTCAACACTACTCAACATCAGATGACCCAGTTTCATTCACTCATCAGTTCCTCAGAAAGGAGCTTCCTTGTTGAGGTCATTTTAACTGGCTTAAAAGTGCGGTAGAACTAAGGTAAACACATCGTATCCTAGTCATTTAGTTAGTTAGTCAGTCCAAGTGGAACAGTCAGTTGGTTTCGGCGAATACTGTTCACGCAAAGAGCAACTGCTGTTGAGCCCTAATCAACGGATGAATTGCGTGCTCTGATTGGTTGTGAGTTGGCACACAACCTGCCAAAGACAGCAACGGGTAGGTAGCCGAAGTGCCACAACATTTAGGAAGGCACTTGCTAACTGACTAAATGACTGACCTGACCCTAAGATGAGCCGACATAGTGCTTGGATAAAGGAGGAACGTAGTCATAGACGCGGTAACTAACTACGAAGCTCATACATTCAGACCGGCTCTTGATCAAGAAGATGTAAACTCGGAGTACTATACTACACTCGTATGCAAACTGAGTGGGTGCTAACGAAGTAGCCAACTGAATCTCGATTGTCTCTTGCTTATGATATTCTCTAACCGAGTGTGCTGTACCTCCCGTTGCATACTACTTTTTAGCTCTGCGAGTAGTTGGCTTGATGGTGGAACTTTTTACTTCTTTGATTTTGGGTCTTTTGGGGAAGGAGAGGGCGGTTTTTTCAGGGAATGACATGACAGTCCGCTCACGACTGTCATCTCATCGAATGACCCTTTTCGTTCATCAACCTCAAGACAAGCAAGCCTTACTTGTCCTCAAAGGTGAATTTTGCTCGTGGTTGGCTCACCACTGTCACTAGGGTGACCAACATACTAACTTTTTTCGCTACAACAGCCCGAAAGGGCCAATTCACTCAGCCCAACCTGGCGGATTTTCCTAAGAGTAAAATCTCGACGGTTGGTAAACCTTATCATTGAGGTCTGAAAACTGGTAATGTCACCCAACTCGTCTCAGATTTCTTGTTACTGAAGTCTCCATCGTTCCATGAAGACTGTTCATTTTATTACAACCATACGCCGATGAGTTAGCCACTGAAATCTTCGCGCAACTGAGTTGACACGATTTCAAATACATTCGCTAGCAGTGTACCGGTTACACGATTCCACTTGTTATAACAAGAACATTAGAAGACCGTTTGTGGGTTGGCGGGCGTTGACCACATTTCACCCCAAGTTTCACCAAGATGGCAGCAGTTCCAAAAATGCCACTGTTCCAAAACACTACTTACTTTTTGATTGATTGGGGACACAAACTACTTTTGCGTCCGATCTCTCGTGGGAGGACAAAAACTTTTATCCACACAGTTCACATCCCGACGCATCTGGATGTCTTTTTTGTGGGCAGCGTACCACCGATTCTTCTATCGGATATAACAATTGACTGTCGTAAAATTAGCGTGAATTGGGGTCATTCCGTTGAGGGGCGGGAAAAGTGTCTCAAATGTGGTCCAAGTGCAAAACTCCACATTGTTGAAAAGGCAGACTGCTAAGTGGATTTTATGGATGACACAAATGCTCCGGTGACTAAAGCACCGGGGTAATGGACTCTAGCCGCTGATTGGGACGGTGTTTTTCGCTCAGATGGAGACAAGTAGGTTGGCCAAACACCGACTGAATGGATCCGTTCAGTGAAGTACCTTTCGCACACCTGCCACAACATACTCTAGAAGAAATTTCCGACAAAGGACCAGTTAACGCCCTAATCTAACAGCTGTCGCACACGAGTAAAATACCCCAGCTAGCCTTACGTCCTAAATTTGGGTAAAGAAGCGGTGTAAAGTTGCCCTGCTAATGAGAGGGCAGAATATATCCCCACTGAAAGATCAATCTTTGACTGGCCTCATTGAATCACACGCAAAAGTGCTCCGAAGTCAACCATCATTTCGCTTATTCCTATAGAAATATGGATGGAGCAGATTTTTCGTTTCACGAAAAAAAAGACGCGAATCCTAGTGCTTCGCGTAACCAGTGATGGGGGTTTTACCTGAAAGAAAGGTGTCGCATTGTTTTTCCAATTTTTTCTACCAGATACCGAAGCAGGATAACTCAGCGAGCTAGTTGCGACGATGACATCAGCAACGGCACTCCTGTTGTCGTTGACATTTTTCAGTGGAACGTTCCGTCTCCAAAAACAGAAATTTAGGTTACAGCTATCTTCCAACAAGCAGAACCAAGATTTGAAGTCTTTAACAGCCGCTATACTCATATTTTCCCATATAAAACATCCAGAGATCGGAGCATCTCCATAACTGTCATGCGTATTATCAAAAAGATACTCGTTTGGCTGTAGTACCTTTCCGGTGTCGAGTTGCCATGCCATCCGAATGAAGCACGAAGGATGAGATACTGCCAGGTTGTCCAAACCTAAACAGGAGCTGTCGAGATGCCGAGGTTGGGTTTGAACCACGGACCTTCCGATCAGTAAGTTCATGCCTTAACCGCAACAGTCAGCTCAAACTCCACGGAGCTTCGAACCGGTGACCTCCGCCTGGTGGTTTTAGCACTCCAGCATTCGGTCACGAACAGCCCTCCGGTATACTGCCAAAAATCCAAAGTTGAGTTGGTCATATCCTCAGACTTGGTTACATTCGTTCTAACTGACTGGCTCTCGCAATAAATTTGGAAACAGTCTGAACAGTTTAGACACAGCGTTTTGAGCAACTCCAGATTTCTTCAACTTGTGCAAGATTTTTCGCCATGGGTTGCAACCAGTTTTGGCAGACCAAACGCGAGTGATGTGAATGTGAGTTACACAAATCCCGTAGCCTTCTACAACTCATCAAAAGCTATTCAACAGGCTTCAAGAGTTCCAGGACCTACCTGACTGAGAAATCCCAACAGGCGAATAAATCGATCGATACAACCAGAACGTCACTGGGAGAACGTTCGAGAATTCTGGCGAAACCAATCACATCGTTCGAAACTGGAGTTCAGCGCTTTCTCCTTTTGGTGTGGCCCCCTGAACAGTTCCATTAGAACTGGAGGACTGTGATGTGAATGCCAATTAGTTGCTTTATCGCTTTCGTTTGCAGTCATGGCAATCGCATGGAGTGAAATAAATGAAATCACACCACAGTTTGCTTGCAACAAACGATCGATTTTACATCAATAGCTCCGCAGCCAATCAAATAGACCTGTGCTGTGACCAGTCGGAATGCTGAGACTTTTCAAGATCTGGAAACGACAGACCTGAAATGTGAGAACGATTTAAAAGACTGTTACAATTTACTATACGATATGTGGTTTGGACGAACCACTGAGTGAGAACACTTGAGGAAAGATGATCTGTTAAGTGCGCGGTTCCATGCAGAACTGAGTTACTGATTTGTCCCCAGACTGAAAGATTCCGGTTTTGATTCCTAAGGAGTACATTTTTTTGGCAAATCAGGAAGACATTCCATGCTTTGTGAGATCAAGGCAAGAGTGTCGAAATTCTCTTCAAAGAAATTGATGGTGGGTCGATGCACTTTCACACCACAAGAACGACAAAACTTACAACCCTGGTACAACCAACCGTGGTCACTTCAGGGAATTAACCGTTTGCACAAGGCGGGGAGTCTCAATTAGTGCACATAGTTCGATAGAAAAGTCGAAGCTGCCTAAAAATGTTTGCCGTGGCTTCGGTCAGACTCGGTACACACTCGAAGCTTTCCGGGAAAATGTTAAGGGTTTCTCCATGAAAATGTCACAGAAGGCCCAGACCAAACGTGTCCAATGGAGGCCAACTTAATGAGTCTAACAGCTGAGCGTTTCACCACGTTTTCTCATTCAGCCGTTCGGTAGGTCCATACAGCACCACCAGGCTCTGAATATAGGGTAATCTCTGACGCGGATGTTGATATCCATGCAAAATTCATGATGTAGATGCGGATAAGCTTTTCGAAAATACCTCTTCAGGCCTTTACAATTCTAAAAGCTGTAACGCGGAATAGATGAGTAAACCTAACAGAAAATCGAAAATTGGGCGGGTCGGGTCCCTAGACTTGTGGGTGGCGTTACCCATATTACACTTGGTAGGTTTAACAAGCGCACAAGACTCGCTCAGCTGCACACCAATATGGGTTTGACGGGAGAGTGAAATGAATCACATTTGGAACTCTGGATTATGATCTACTTAAGCCTACGGAACTCGGAGACTGTGCCGACCTGGTGAACACAATGGATCGAATCAGGTCGTGGGCTGTCGGAGGTTTTTCAGCAACCTTATGAGTAGTTTCCTTGGAGAAATTATGCTTCGATACCTCAAATATCGTACCAAATGAAACACTAGGCGGTCTTTGTGCAGCACATTCAGTTGGAGAATATCTTGAACGAGAAATCACACAATTTCTTCTTGACGGAACGTACTACTTACTTTGCAGATTAGTTGGTAACTGTGTACAGTTTGCGAATGGCGTGCAATGTTGGTCCAATTAGAACATAGGCTGACGGAAACTCGGGAACTGCGCCTACCTGGAGAATTTCAAGAGGAGCAAAACCGGTCTTGGGCCGTCAAAGAGTTTTCAACAAAATTGTGAGTAGTTCCATTCGAGAAAAAGTGGGCAGAACGTTTGTGCGGGCACAAAATAAGCTCACGAACATTGATAGCGTTGCCCTCAGTCACTGCGACATTTTCACACTTCTGGCTTGGTGATCCTGTACTTGGCGAGGGTTCACGGTGAGGTCATCGTCATTTAAAAATTGCGCCTCGAAAATGGTTACTAATTTCCGGGTCCTAGTGTGGCTTGTGTCTGCCTGCTAGTCAGCTGAGTGACCTTCAGTGTACTTTGCTACAGGGCAACGGGCAGATGGATGAATTTGCATGTTCTTGCGGGTGTAACGCTGCTGAAGTTAATTTCACAAAATGAAGAAAAGTGACACTCTTTCAGTGGCTGGCTGCCGCACCACCCGAGAGAAGCACGAGGGCTGAGATGCTGCAGGGTTGCTCAAACCCAGACAAGAGTGGTCAAGATGCCGGGGTTGGGTACGAACCACAAACCTTCGTGTTTTAACCCCTGAGCTATCTTGGGTTCTGAAGTTATTGTATGGTCCAGACTAAGCAGTCCTTCTACGCTCCCCGGCGTCTGATCTGGTCACTCAAGTGATGAGGTGAGTCTAAGTGAAATAGCGTAGGAGAGGACGCCTTGTTCTTGTTCCAACCATATGGTCTACTTTGCAGCCGCAATGTTAGGTGATGTAATTTTTGGCCTTCGGTAGGCTTTTCCAAGGTTACAGTGGAGTGTATGGTCTAACTATGGCTCAAGAGGGGTCTCCTGACAACACCGCCCACCTGTCGGTAGACATAGCCCTCAAATGCAACCTAGGTGTTCAGTCTGCATCTCAGAAGGACTGAATGGGGCTGGGCAACTAGACATCACAAGTTTCATTGTCAATGCATAAACAGTTTACGGTTACCATGGTTCACTGATGCGTTTCTAAACAAAGCGGTCACGTCAAAAAAGCACATGACTTTGCCGATAGCGCTTAGTTCATTTGTCAAATCGATGCTGTGAAACGTGTCCATATAGGCGTCAGTATGCAAGCTCAAGGACGTTTTGGCGAACCATTGCCCTATTCTGTGATGCTGCGAGCTATACATGTCCTTAAACTGTGTTAATGAGGAGTTAGGCCTGTAGATTTTGACGATCCATTCGGACAAGGAATGTTTGAACCTCAAATGGAAGTTGCTTCTATTGTAGCGTCAACGTTGGTCAACCTGTGTAGACGGGTTGTCATTGCGGGGTGTGCCAGAACTCTCTGGATTTTCAACCGTGGACTTAAAAAACTTGTTTGTCACTGCATACGTCTTTTTTTCTCTAAGTAATCTGTTCGGTCTGTAAAAATCATTTTGAGACTTTTTTCATGGAGGGTGATTACGACATCATTCTAGGTAGGCCGCCACTAAGAGACTGGACCTTACCATTGTGTGCCTCCGTGACCCACTGACCTATACTGGAGGTGTCCGTGCGACACTCACAGAGTCTCTCATACCAAGTCGATCAGTGGTCAGAAGTCTGACCAACACAATCTCCTGCCCCTCCAGTTTGGGGGTTGGATCATGTGCGGCGACTTGTTCTATACAAGTGGTAATGCATTTGCATTTCCAGCCCAACACCGCTGCCTTGCGGTTAGGCTTTTGAGCCAAAGGCTTTGGTTGAGGACCCTAATCGTCCTTCTGTCTAGGTGTGGGCGACTGACAGTATCCCAGCCCTCGTACAACCATGACATTTACAGCTAACAGTACTCTAATGCCACATCGG
>SJOL01007053.1:168247-185227 GCA_004794785.1 Opisthorchis felineus
AGAAGTTTAAAGCCAAACGAAACAGAGGAAGGCGGTCAACAATACAACACAGCCTGTGGATGGACGAATTAGAACTGCGATGTAATCTACCGAAAGTAAGCTGTTCGGGGAACCAATCGAATGCTGGAAATGAAGACTACAACACATCAAAAACTGCAAACACATTCGAATGAATATGCTTATGAACATCTTGTGGCGAATAGTGCAACCTGAGCAGTAATGTTGAAGTACGTCGAATGGTTTTCAGAAGGAGTAACTCGCCCATGATAGGTGAACTGGTCACACCTCATAGGTTGCACTGGCTTGACCACGTGCTCCGTATGCTAGTCGACCGACTTCGTCGAAGGGCTCTTTTCGCACAACCACGCGAGGCGTGAAAACTAGCCAGGGAGGTCAAAAAATGACTTGGCATCGGAGTATGAAAGCCATTACCAGCAAACTCAGTTGCGCTGGTCATTGCCGTCTCCCTGGATGGGGACCCCGAGACGGGACACCTTTTTGGTCAGAGACACCGTTAGACATGGCCCAGTCGCGCCCTCAATAACGCTTGTGCATCCAAGCTATTGCCTTCAATGCAAAGCTCCCTTCCCAATCTCTCTGCTTAAAAGTTCACTGACAGACCTGTATTTACTCATCAATCATATCAGCTCCCGCCTCCAATGCGCAGCTACTTCCCCTACCTCCCCAAATCATCCGCGAACCAAACTGCGGCAAACAACCCCTGTACTGCAAGTTGACGGCTTTTACAGCTGATGATGACGATAGCCGTTTAGTCACGCAGTTCAAGACAAGGTCCACTGCCGGTCCAACATGCATCAAAGTAACCCTCGCGTGTTGGACGGAAGTGACTTAAAAGTATGGTTCACCGATAGCTGTGTGGACTGACGGTAGTTGGTAAGATTGTCTAAGTGCGCTTACATTTGAAGGCATAAAACGAGATAGAATTCAACTAACCCAACTTTGGAGTGGCAAATGATTGTGTTTTTGACTCTAAAGACGGTATCACTGAACTCCACTGAAGTTGGGGCGAGATGGCTCAGTGGTTGGAGCGCGAATTTACTGACCGGAAGGTCCGTGGTTCGAACCCGACCTCTGCCTCTCGACTTCCGCTGTCTGGGATTGGGCAACCCGGCAGTATCTCAGCCCTCGTGCTTCCTTCTGGTGGAATGGCAGCTAGGCACCGAAAGGGTGCTAGAGCTGAACGATTTTTTGTCACTGAAGTCATTAGATCAGCATCGTGTCACGGTTTCATGCTCTTTCATTGAAGGTTTTTGGAGAATTTTCCACTCGTTGTAAATAACCAGCGTTCCGGTCTGTAAAACCGTGTGCTTGTGAGGGACTACCGCCCTGGACACCGAAACTGGGCTGTTGGATTCGTTCTCAAAAGACTCGGTCAGGTGATTTATGGCATCCGGGTAGGATCATTAATATGGAAACGGCGTGTCAATCAGCTACAGCAGACGGAGTGCTCTGTTTCAAAAGCGGAAGAACAGTCATTAGACCTCAACCTGCTGCTCAAAACCTTCGATGTTTCAAGGCCAGCATTAGTACCCATTGCTTCACCTGTACAGCCCAAGACAGAACCATTACTTCAACCGAGACGCTGTACCGATTGTGAAAGAAACCAGGCGGAATCATTTCAAATCGACCAGTGCCAAAGGTCTTACGTTGCAGGGCCAAATGAGGCAGGTTTTCAGAAGGTAAGATACCTGAAAAGAATCCTAGAATACCAGAAACTTACCGAGACCCTAAAACTTCACCAAAATCCCCATCCGGGCCAGAAAAGCCAGATGCCAACTGGACATTCAAGCAGTCGATCGGTTCAGCAGCGGCCGATGATGATGAGTGTTCGTTCAAACCCGATCGGATAGCCTGGATGGAGGTAGAAAGTGCGCTTTGAATACCACGACGCCCCTTGTAACATTGGCACGCGCTTTTTCACAATACCGCTGTCGGGTTCCTTGTCGGTGAGTCTTTATCCGACACGAAGGCACTGAAGGGGGAACAACAGTTTGCTACAACACCAATCCGACAAAGTAAGCCAGGTTCCAAATAGTCGGTTATAGGGAAATTGCCCAGAAAAACTGAGGACCAGTACTTTCGTTAGTTGTGTGTGTGTGTGTCATGTGGCCTCCAGCTGTTCTTCAGGGACTTCTATAAAAAAACGACCTTCTTATAATAATCATTCCCCTATTTACTGGAATTCCCCTCGTTGGGTTTTTCAGTAAAACAGCATGCCTGAAACAAATAACTCAACGAATGTGTGTTGATTACACTCTAAACGAAAGCCAACCGTTTTGCACATAGTCCTTCACGTCTGGAGAGTCGAACAGATGTCATTTCAGCTTGAGATGAACCGTTTATGTTGTTGTCCCTGCTCAACAGCTTCAACTAACTCACCTAGTGAGGAAAAACGTGCCTATGTCGGCTCGGGCGTACTTACGGGAGCACTGTAACTAATCCCTATGGCTTTCGTTGACTGGCAGGTGCCCCGGACCCTTTCTTACACTCTTTGCTTGCATTCGTGTCATAAAAGTTTATTTCAAAATTGCGTTAACTCTGTTTTATACATTGACCAAGTTTCTCGGCATCACGACCCATATTGTGAACCATAACACGAGAGCTTTTCTCTGTTGTAGACAGTTTTGTTTAGTCACCGCAATTAGAATACGATACTAGAATACGATACTACGCGTAAGGTTGATGAAAAGTCTTTGACTGCCGGTTTTGCACTTTTGGAGGGTCATTAGCTGGACCTAATCCCCGAGTTTTCATCCACCTTACTTCATACATGAAGAACAATCTGTAAATATGTAAAGGAGTCAAACACTCACTTGCCGAGTGAGGTGAATTTAGCGTAAAACTTTGGCGAATTGGGTGTTCACGCTTTTCTTCAACGGAAGGCATTACCCAAATTCTGAGAAGTTGTCTAAACTAGTGCATTTCGCTTCGACACGATATGCTGCCACTTTTGTCCGTTTACACCGCTTCAGTTTGAAAGTTTATATTCAGGGTCACATTTGAGGTGTCCAAGCACAAAGTGAATTTTTCAGGAAATTGGTGGCGATGCCAACTTGATTTTCCTCGAAAATTCGAAGTCGATGGTGAGCTATCCAACGGGTTTCATCAGTCTGATGAACACCACCGTGCCGGGGAAATACTAGAAGTCTTGGAGATTCAACCAAGTGAATCAGTAGAGTACCTAAGTTCACAAACCAGTCATTATTGCCCACGTTAACAGCATCTCAGTTTGTAAGTGGGTGTTTGACTCCACGGGAGACCAGAATATTCTTGCTGGAACACAAATCACGATCATATGCTCTGTTTGTCGCACGTGACTTGTCACGTGATCAGCATTCCAAAAAGCTCATCAGCGTTTGTGGTGTAATTGTTCCACTCCAAGCGTTTGGTTCAGAATGCCGATCCATCGCTCATCCAGCAAACACGGTTATAAAGTTGGGAATGACTTTCTGCTCTGGAGTCTTTACTCACGATTGGATGAAAGCGCAGTTCAACATTTATTGTCCGAATTAATACGTTAACTCAGATCACCAATCTTATCTACTCCACCTGCTTTGTATTGTTCTTCATCGCAACCCAAATCCTCAGGTCTGATGACATATTCACTTCCCTAAACATAATATGCTACGCTCAAAGTTACTGAAAACTCTTCGGCAGCCCGCTTCCGGTTACGCTCATCTTGGGGCTCATCGGGTAGGCACAGTACCCAAGTTTCTGTCAACCTTATGAAGAAGACCACGATAAACAGGAGGTCCAGCTGGATTCAGCTGAGTATCCCGTCAAAAACTAATGTCTAAATGAGAGTAGTTAGCGAATTTCGCCCAATTTGGGTCCAAGTAGAACCTAATGCTGACGGATACTCGGGGACTGCGCCTGCCTGATGAGCTCCAAGAAGGGCCAAACCGGTCCTTGGTCGCCGAAGGATTTTCAGCAACCTTATGAGTGTCGTGTCGCGTCCAAACGTTTTACTTGCGTGTTTAGGGGGAGGGTTTATGCCCACTTCCATTCCAAGTTGTCTGTCTCCGACCTTTATCTAAGACGTTTGTACACTCAATTCCCAACTTTTCCGGCCAAAGCACAGCACAATCGGTTTCGCAAATGCTATCCTTGTATTAACCGATCACGTGAATTCAATAACGCTTTCTCTCTAGCCCAGATAATTAGGACTGGCCAGCCACGTTGCTGTTGCACTGTGCACAGAGTTCATGAAACCAAATTGTTTCTGACCTCTAGTTTCTTCTCCAACTCAGTTCGTTTCAAACCCAAGTCCATAATGAGACAGTGACACTGATCCGTCAATCGAGGCATCCTTGACGACGTTTCCTCATTGAAGTGGCGTTTTAATTTTCCGATAAGTTGCACTCGCTCATTTTCATCCTTAAAACCAACTCCCCCTTGTTGTGTTTTCTGGTGTGACACTGTTTCAAATTTAATTCCTCCACCTTTATCCATGAGAATGCCCTTTTCTGGTCGATCCCACAGCTTTAGTGTCCACTAAGATAGCTCGACGTCATGAAGAAATTTCAAGATCTTTTTTTATTGACGCGCAAACTCTCGTGCGGTCAGTGAGACAATTGAATCGCTCAATAGTAACATCGCACGCGGAACGGTGATATGCTCGATTTTGTCTATAAACTGTTAGACCTTGCTCGATCAAATTAATTCCCATCCGTCAGCCTTATCCGCAGTGAAACAGTAGTACCCTGTTTGGCCGATTTTTTCAAGACATGTTAATACGAGCGAAGGCATGGAGGAGCCAGCTACCTCTGCTGGCTGCTCTCGGCAGCCTTTTCCAATGTAGTAAATACCAGTTGAACGAGGATAGTCGAAATACAAACTCGCGTTCTTGGTGCACGTACTTTACGTGAAACAGACAGGGCGTATTTTGCTTCCGGGTATCCGAGCAGGATAGTTGGTCAAAAGTATGCTGTTTAACGGCGCCCGGACAAGAGGGGAGCTGCTCCAACGAGAATGATTTAAATTTGAATCCTATGGATCCCGCAACCACCTACAACTGATCAAAAATTGTCAAGAAGTTTTCGAACGTCGCTACTTGGTCCGGAATTGCTGATAGCCAGACCAGTCGATTGACAAAATGGGTCGTCGTTCGAGGCGTCGGGCAAACCCATCACATCGTTTAAGTGGTGTTCAGGTGTGTTCAGCTTGTACTGGTGGGGTAGTGTTAACACTCTCGCCTCGCATGTCATCTATTCGGAGTTCAAGCCCCGGGACAACTAAGGACACGCACTACTGGTGAGCTCTATCAAGAGCGAAACTCGAGTCAAGTGCTTCCTCTCCTTCCCATGGGCTCGACAGAATAACTGCACCAGTACAAGAGGAGGACTGTTCAAACCAGAGTTACGTGAATGTGAAGTCTTCTAAACTCTGGTACGATAGAAATATGAGAGGCAAGTAGATATGCTGTCGTGAAATTCCGACCGAATCATGCTGTAGGATCAAATAATCCTTTCGAAGATAGAATAGCTTGTCAGAATCTCACACATTGGCGAGTTAATCATGGCCTGCCTGCATTTCCGTGAGTGAGTTTGAAAGAAAGTCGAACAGTTTTGGCGTGCGTCCGCACCAAAACGGAGAACCGGCGGACTTGGGTTTCGCTATCAGCGGTATGAATGGCTGGAGTTTGAATGGGATTTTCGAGCCAACAGATTGGACCAATGGACACCTACGTAGTTCTCCGACAGCCAGACGATTTGCGTGGAGACGAATACGATGCTGCCGGCATGCATTTGGCGCTGACTTGGATCCCAGAAGATGAGATAGGCGGGCAGACTTGCAAAGGTCTGCTGCAAGTCATCATGAACATGACGGCGTACTAATGACCTGGAGCTCCAGTTACCTGTTCCAGAGCAACATAACACACCCCGTTAAAGTACCCATCAGCCCTCTGGCACGCTGGTGATGAACAGGCTGGCAATATCCCACTACTCGTAAGTTTCACGGTCCCCAGAATGATAACATGTCAGACAGGCAGTGAGTAGAAAATGGCGTAAATTTGCCTCGTTTTCTGTTTGTGTGGCTGCTGGTAAACTGCAAACCTGAGAGAAAACAGCAGGACAGGATGGGGACCTATCCACACGGTTGGCGAAGCAAGATTCAACGACACAGACATGACCGATCAACAGCGCATGATGAATGAGGATCTGATTTACTGTGGAAGGCTCTAGAAATCACGCTGTAACGACCGCAAAGAGACACGAAAACACGGCGAATGGCGTGCATTGGAACGCAAGAGCTACTACAGCTTGTCAGTTATTTGTTCCTGATCGTCTTACCGGCATCTTTGGATGCCAGAGTAACCCTACCCCACCTCCACCATGCAAATGCCGGTGGAAGCTGCACTTGCAAGCTGGTAGCAGTATTTGATTGGCCATTCGGCCAATGAAGTAGTCATCTTTAGGTTGACATGAAATGAAATAAACTTATCTAGGTTCTAGTTTTCCTGGCTTAGCAAGTGGACCGATGAGTACGCTGGTAGCCATCGAGACCCATTAGGTTCGTGCACTTGCATGCAGCGCACCTCCACACAGTACAGGTCGCACTGGAAAGGCAGGGTTCCTTCTGAATGGCCCTTCATCAGTGGGGCAGGTTTCATCTTGAAAGCTCTGTCAGATGCTCAGATCGCCGTGATGCAGGCTGCCCCATCAAATGCCAGATCCTTCTGTGATCTAAGCTTGCGCAGGCTAAGCACGACCTAGCCTTACCTGAAGGCTGTCTCAATAACAGGATTTTGGACACCTCCAACTTCGAACTCAGTTCTTCAGATGACTGTAGGCAGATTGTTTTGTGATACAACTTTTGACCCTTCATTCCAAATGATCAAATCACAGCCGTTCGTTACTCATCGGACGGCACTAGATCGGAGTAGTGTTCACTCTTCAAAGGAGATCGTCTTTTTCTTGCTTTAAGGGTTTCCGTCAGATGCCCAGAGTGGAATCTGTCAAGCAGTTGAACACAAAGTTCAAGTTTCAGTGTCATGCTGTAGTGCGCATCTGGCCGGTGCTCCAAGGTGATAGAATGCCATACTGGCCCTCCCATTTCATGCTTTTGGTTCAATGGGGAGGTATTAGATCTGTGGACAATGTATCATCAAGACGACAGAAATCCGTGAATCACGCTATCTCACAACCACTTGACTGAATACTTGGTGTCTTGTGTTAATGGCCAGCAATCGAATACGAATAGCCTGAGAGTAGTGATTGGACCACTTGATGCCTGCGCATAGTTGTCGTAACACGGACGGTTTGCACGGAGTCGGATCTGCTACTGCGGGTGGGTCGGTGAATCCGATGAAAACAAGAAGGAACGAGAGCACTCGCCGGGGCCTGCGAGCAATAGGGTGAACGCTAAGTCTGCGCTAAGTGGTGGCTTGCCGATATCAGATGTCGACTCCTTAAAGTATAATACCACACCCCCTTGCACGATGTCATTCATTAGAATCTACCGGATCTGCGCAGTCCAAACCACCTAGGTCGTCACGGATAAACGGGTGGTACAAATGCATTAGGGGGATAGTTTCGTCTGTTAAGAAACGCACTGAACTTACCTCAGTTTACTAGCAGCTCCTCGTGACTGGCACATCATGACAGTACTGGCATCCCGCAATCCGGATTTTGCTCCGGCAGATGCGTTCACAGGGCAAGCATCTCCATCTCGACAGCCGTTTCATCCTTGTTGGAAACCATTAGTCATGTGTATCTCACGAAGCTTTGGAGCGATTTGAACCGGTAACCATGTGATTAACGGTTGAAAGCTGTGACATTTGGCCAGGACTAGCTGACTCGCAGTTAAAAGAAATAGAATGAATCATGTCCCCCAGTTTAACAGTTTGTGTTACGTTTTCCAGTGTTGATTCCTAGATTGGCAGTCTTTCAGACCGCAGGTTCATGCAACTGAGAAGGTTACGTACTTCTCTATAGAGACACTGAGAAAATTAACTGAAGAGCACTTTGGATCGCAGGGTAGCCTTGTTTCGGCCAATCAGTCTATCAACTGGGATGTGAAAATCCCAGTTCCCTAAGAGGGGAGGGGGTTATAAAAAGGATACGTTTATAACTCAACTACATGTGGACTTGAAAAAATAGGATCTCAATTAGGAAAATGCGAACAAAGTCCAACTCCGCCCAACGCAAAGTGGTGTATGGATTAAAACAGACGGATAAACAAACGTACACAACAACCTTGCTGTCTCACGGCCTGGCAGCAGCTTTGTCAATTTTTGGTCGCTGTTTCTCAATTAGCAGTTAGTTCCCTCAGTCACATTCTCCTCATACAGTCTTTGGGCGAAACAAATGGACGCAATGAGTGCTTCAAAAGTGCTCCGTTCGTAACACCCATTTCATTGCAAGAAATTTGTTCCAATTCAACGGGGTTTTATTTCGGGTGGACCACATTTTTTCGGGCTTTCTCTTCATACAGAGTGCCCAGTGTAAAACACTGGCTTCTTGCCTTTGGGATCACGAAAAGCACGTGTAAAATGAATCATGTTATGCCGAAGACAACCGTTTGTGTTGCATGTATGCATTAGCTTACCGGGCAACCTTCAGACACATGACCTTTCCGCATTCCTCCTTTGTTGGCGGCACATGCATCTTGAATGCTTCCCAAGGATAACAGACAGTCGATTTTCATGTTCTTCCAATTATCAAATCGACATTTCTGCGCAGAACTCACAGATGGACATTTTTGCGTAGGTGACCCCCTGCTTCTGTGAGATGGGGGGTGGGAAGATATTTGCCACAGTTGTAGCTTGTCAGCTGGTCATTTGTCAAACATCTTGTGCGTTAACCACGTCCAAGTTAATCGAGACAGGGTGCCTGTTTCCGTCAGATACGACATGAAAATCTGTTTGCAGGTTGACATTTTACACAACTCAACCGCAGCAATCCAAAAATTTTATTCTCCTTCTGGTTTGTTTATCCGTTTGAATAAGAACACACAAAAAACCAAAACACCTCCGTGGGAAAACTTAAAAGGATCTGATCTACAGAAAATGTTCCAGAATCGAACAAACTGAAGTAGGGCAAACTGCTACAAAATCATCGGGTTAAAAGCAATTTAGGATTGACAAAACAGTAATTTGAGTAAAGCCGTAGATGAAGTTGTCATTGTCTGAAGTACTAGAATTGGTAACAGCGTTTTGAAATTTTATTCAGTGGCAGTTGCATCGACTCCTTTCTGGCAAAAAGGATGAAACCAGTTTGGCTTAACATGGAGCCTGCCCAACCAAAATTTTTTAATGTTCCAAATGGCTTAGCTTCCCCTGTTGTTCACCCAATGGTACCATCCCCTTGGATTGAGACTGGATGAAGGGAATTCAGCTGATTGCAAATTCGGCTGGGTTAGTTACGGAAGACAACTTCGGTATTGGATCCAAGCCCACAATAGCTTTGGTATCACGAGCTTGTCAAAGAAGCTTCTTTCGGTGGGAATTCCCCTCTGAGCTCTTGAATGCCCTGGTGTTAGTTCGCACGGAAAGGAAATTGAAGAAGGGCGTAGACGCATGCAAGAGTAGTAGGACCTCCGGGGTTGAGCAAGATACGTAGACGACGACTTGTCTCTTACGCATGACTCAAAGCTGCCTTAACTGGTACAGGCCTTTGCTACACAACCA
The DNA here is from genome assembly GCA_004794785.1 of Opisthorchis felineus. NCBI lineage: Eukaryota > Metazoa > Platyhelminthes > Trematoda > Opisthorchiida > Opisthorchiidae > Opisthorchis > Opisthorchis felineus. The sequence continues at coordinate 177,900 of SJOL01007053.1, forward strand.
CCAACTATTGGACCTCTTTCTCAGCATCAGTGGAAACGCCCATCGTCCATAGGGATACCGTTTCCAACAAAGTTGCAAAGCCCAGAGGACACCATGTGCTGCGCTGCTTGAGCTGCCAACCATATCCCCTTTGTGGTTCATATAGAACCAGTACCTGCTCCATACAAAGTGAGGACACCTAAAGCTGGAGATCGAAACCTGGATGCGGTTCGGCTACATTTAATTTGTCGAAACCGGTCGAAGGACGAGGTGCCAACAAAAGTGGGACGTGAAATGCCTCAGAACTCTAATCTGTTTGAGTAGTTAAAAATAAACCGCAGTCCTGAGGGCCAGCTGTGAGTCGGTTGTGGCAGCTGGACTGTTCTTGAGTCGGTACAGCACCTCCTATATCCAAAGACCGTTTGTATGACGGACGACTGTTTAACAGCACTATAGTGCCAGGCAAAACAAACTCAACGTCTAGTCCAGTTTTATTCATGTGAATGTGATTTTTTGCTTTTTTAAGTTTCAAATATTCAGCGAGTGCTATGTGCTTCGCCGATGGCAAAAGTACGTGCGTGGTTGAAGATATGGAGCATTCCGCTCGTTGACACTGGATGCGTTTCTAAATCACCTTCGAGGAAAAACTTTCAAGATACTTCCGTTTATGTGATAAATCATCTAAACTCATTCCTTTATTCAAGACGCAGTCCTTTAGTCTCAGATTTTCTCTAAACACCTTTTATGTCCTTGATAACGTAAGTCTCTGCTTACGGAGACGTTTCTCCGAATACCCTCTGTGCTCACCACGTGGCATTTGGTTTGAGTGAATGACGTGGCAGGGGTTTAAAGTCACCTTTATATACCAGTCAATTAATTCGCCCAGCCCATTCTTGCATGGGTCATTGGACTTTTCTGGGTATGTGATATTGGAAGCATGAAATAAATGTTATCGAGTCTCAAGAATCTGACTGCGAACTCAATGCGCCTTCAAGTGTGAAAACTGTGAACAATGACCTTGAAGTTGTGATTAGTAATTGGGTTGGATTGCCATGAAAAATATGATTCGAAACAACGTTGTTGATGTGAAGGACTTGGAGATTCAAATGACGAGCCAAGTACATAAAAGCGAACGAAAGGTGCACGCCTTTGGTGCGGTCTTTTGCTTGCCGAAGAGTATTCTATTGGTGTATCTGTCGCAAACTTCCGTCTACATCCTAGTATTCCTCTGGGTTCCGCATTGATTCGTCTCAACCCCGTCTAGTGATTACGTCTTTGAGTGCTATCAGTGGCTTTCCTATACGACTTCGACAAGGTCGCTCAGGTATCCTGCGTACATTGGCTCAAGTCACTGTAAGTCACTAGGACTCAAGTGCCTCCCAAACGTTTTCTTTTTACAAGACATGATAGAAACTCAGTGGATCTTGGATAGGAGTACAACCGCATTTTGTGCAAAGGAAAATACAGGCACTGCGAGTAGATGTGTAGTGAAAACATCCGGAGTTCAGCTGGATGTGGAGAACCTGGATCTGCGCGCACTGTGGCTCATCTGGCCAAGTGCCCGGTTCGTGGTGAAAAGTCTGCGGTAACTGCGCGTACATTTAGACTGTGAACAGACAGAAACCCGGGGACTTCACCTACCTGATGAGCCCTAAGAAGGGCGAAACCAGTCGTGGGCTGTCGAAGAGTTTTCAGCAACCCCGTGAGTAGTTTCCTTTATGAAAATGTACTGCGATATCTCGAATATCGTACCAAATGAAAAATGAGGCGGCCTTTGCGCAGCACATTCAGTTGAAGAAGGTCATCACAAACGAGTGATTCAGCTGGGATTTAATTGAGTCTGCGCTCAAAACCAAATTTGTTTGAAAATCAGTGTATTTGGCCAACTGCGCACAAGTTGGGTTCAAGTAGAATCTAAGTTTGACGCAAGCTGGCGAACTGTGTCTACCTGATTAATCTCAATTGGGACAAAACCGGTCGCGGGCTGTCGAGTGTTTTCAGTAAACTTATCAGTATTGTGTTCCCTCTATACTTTGCACAGTCCAGTTTTCATTCCGAACACCGTCCTTCTCAGAGTTCCGAAGAAGCACGTCGAATTTAATCATCTTCTGATTTTGCATTTCCCTTACTAGTTAGAATCTTTGAGGTCTCTGTGAAAAGGAAGCCCTTACTATTCGTTTGGGGACACAGTTTGTTGTGTTCCGTTCTCTTTTCTTCATTCCTGGAAGGAAACCTTCCGGTAATATGCAGCCAAGATCAGACTCAATCTTGAATGAACACGTATCGTTTGATTTCTACAGGTCACTTGATCAACGCCAATCTGACCGAATCACGTGCTTCAACAGTTTTGTGTACATGGTGTGAGTTGATAAGTAGAGCTGTACTTATCGCTAAAACCATGTATTACGCAATAAGTATCAGGGTGATTTCATTAAGGGGGGTTTAATGGCTTGTGTTTAAGAGAGGTTCGGCTGTCAACGATGCATGACTGACAGCGAACCCGTAACCTGACGGCCGTTATTCTGGTAACATGTCGATTACCTACCTCGGACTGTTTCGTCGCGCAGTCTGCTACCTGTAAACGTCACCATAGAATAACTCGTAGGCTACATGAGAGACATTGAGGTTTGACAGTCTAAGTTCACGTGTATGTGGAGCAAGATATATGCTGGTCGAGGTTAGCGTAGCTGGGCTGCCGATTGATTTAGTTGTTCACGTGATCGCTCATGAAGTAGATACATATATAGACGCAATACACTACTCATAAGGTTGCTGATAACCTTCGACAGCCCACAACCGGCTTTGCCCTTCTTGGATACATGTGTCTTTGATTTTAGTTTAATGAACTTCAGGTATTGGGGTTCCGAAATTAAGTGAAGCGCCCTGGATAACATTTCGCCCATCATCACCATCAGTTATCATGAGCATCAGCAAAATCCCCGTCATCATCATTGTCATCAACATCATCAACATCATCATCATCACCATCATCTTCATCAGCACCGTCATCTTCATCGCCAAGGACTGTACAATCTCAGTTTTGATCACCGATGCAGGGCCTCTTTCAGAGCTTCCTTCTGTCACTGTCGTTGGTCCGGAATACCTAAACTCCTAACACCCTAGAATATTGTTTTTTGAGGCCAGCGCTTATTGGTAACCAAAGTGTACCTCGACAGTCGCACATACTGACGTCTCCACCCTTTCTTGCATCATATCGAACGTTGCTTGAACCCGTTTATGAACAAATATACTCCATAAATTTAAACTACCATTCGACTCATACTAGAATATGATGGTAAGGATATCCAATGTTCACTGAAATTACTGTGGTTTTGTAATAAAAAAACCACCTTTGACAAATAGTTTATCAAACATCGATTTTGGAATCTGGTCAGCATTTTTCTATCCAGTCATCTCCATAAAGACATCCTCTGATGTTACTGGGCCGAAACCCCTAGCCATTGCCACATCAGCAACTTGTTCAAATGGTGTGTCTTCGACTTCAAACATAGCGGTGTCTGTACAAATACAATCGGTTCCTTACTGCGGTCAGTGGAGAAGCCCAGGCACACGGCGAAGACATAAAGGTATGATTCCAGAGGGTTTCGGGCATTGATGTTCCGCTTCTGTGAGAGAAGCACGAGACCTTAGATTTCGTGATTGTTGAGCGATCCGTTTCTCTACAATCCAGTTTGTTTTCGGAAACATTAACGGTTTTGAATTTTCGAGTTTCTCAGGTGGTATTCATCTGGGTGTGCATCTCTTCAGAATGATAGTCGCTTTCTTTGCAGACAATTTCAAAAGATGTAACCCTGTCCGAAGAGATGGTGACCTCTCCAAGGAAGGGACATTCCTAGTCCGTTGCTTTAGGTCCTCTCTCCGGAGCGGACAACTACACCAAACAACCACCGGACAATCGGGGATTCATGATTTATTTTTGCTTGTCAGTAGCCTATCGCACCGAGTTTGACCCGTGGAACTTACATGAAGTTATTCTGCGGAAACTCTGAAACCATAATTATTGCTTACTGAATTCAGACTGAACACGTTTTCAGGCTGTCAGCAATTTAGGAATGAAAAGTCAAAGTCGTTTGGTGTTCGACAGTGAAATATCTGCTAAGAAAAATGTTTCTTTTGCCCCAAACACGAAAAGGCGAGAAAGACAGGACAGGAATGTGTGAATGATATGAAAATGTGAGACAAGACAAGAGGAGGGTGAAATAGGGGGGTGGGCCTGCCTAAACCAGCAGACATTATGCAGAGAAATCTTCTGCCCGGGTGGAACTCCATCTTTCACTGTTCCAGAGTTGTCAGTCGGCTGTCGTGGGATCGGTGTTGCTGTTTCACCATCGTGAAGAACCCACTGAATCTTTCTGACTTCTTATGACTTGATTGGACTTAGAGGTCGGGAACATGGTGGAACGTTGAAACTGATGTTCATGCAGTCTGAAAGTAACACGATTGTGACGCACAGTGAGTCAGTGCCAACTAAGTCGGTGTCATCAAGGTTCCGATTATAAAAAGGGCTTCTGAAAAGAGGAGAAGCACTGATTCATTCTTTTTGGGAAGCATCAACAGTGCGCATCTCACGAATATTCAGGGGGATTCAAACGCACAGCATTCAGACCGTTCGACTGGTTTGCATTCTGATTAATTCGTGTGGCTGTTCAGTGCTTCTCGGTTTTTCGGTCTAGACCGGCTTCAATCAAAAGATGAAAATTTTGTTGAAATCACCGAACGTCCTCATGTTACCCATAAACCATTAGTAACTCAATCAAACAGTAATCGATATGACGCGTAAACAGTCCGCTTGAAGTCTTACGTCCAAGAAAGAGACACTAAGTGACCATGTGATGTGGATCCCGTGATTGAAGGATGAGCGGAGCTGTATCTTGTCTAAGTGAGAGCTAATCACAATGCTGATCGACCGCTCGTAGCAGAACGTGTTCAAACTACTATCCGGGAGGTCACGGGTTTAAAACTCCCAACTGGAATTTCATGAGATGAGCACTGTTGAAGATTCTCAATAACGATGGGGCAGCTGTACAATGCTTCTCGGTTTTTCAGCAAAGATTACCTTCACTTACATCGCGAAATACCTGGTGGAATTTCCAAACTCCCTCATACTATTCCTGCAAATTGGTCTCCTTTGTTTTGTTAGTATGCACCTTCCGGTCTCACTGGCTGGCAACTATGTATGCAATGTATCCGTTCATTGTCACATAGACAAGAGAACCTTTACACACACTGTGTACATTCACCAATGTAGTAGACCAATACAGTAGTATCTCCGTCTAATTATCCCACTGCAACGACTCCCTCTCAAGAACGGACCAGTGTTTTTTATCTCGATTTAGTTTGCACCATAAAGACACGTGTGTCAGTGGAATTCACATCACCCCCAATTTGCTGGCACCCATCCTCTGCCTTGCGGTCAAAGGCTCTTGTTGTGAACTCTAGTCGTCCTCTGTCTAGGTGTGGGCGTCCTGACAGTGTCCTAGCCCGCGTACGTCCATAAACATCACAAGTGATGATTTGAATTAGTCAGTCCAATACCTTCGCTTGTTGTGGCGGGATCTTGTTTTTGATTTGTACTCCTCGCCCTCATTTTGGCATCCATTTGGCAATAAGGAGCAGTGACAACATCTGAACATCGTTCAGCATTCCCAACTCGCGCATCATACAGGCTGGGATAATTCTTAACTTCAGTGTGTAGACAGCAAACCTACTAGAGCTGTGGTTGGTATTTTCGCGCGATCACTTGACGCCTTCAGAGGACGGGTAAGTTGAAACGTCTGTAACATAGAAGAGCACAAGAGAGTGCTGCTGGTTCAAAAGTCTCGCGTTTATTGTCATCCATCTTGAACGTCATCATCTACTACCTGGAGTCGGTGACGAGGCTCCACCAGCACTGATGATGGGAAGAAATTCGTTACCTATGAACCAAACGCACAACAGCATTCTGAAGTTAATGTCCACACAGATCAAAATCGGATTGTTTGTTCGTGATTGTCTCCGCGACGTACATGATGCCCATGTTAGCACTGCTCAGCAGTATGCAGGACAGTTGTGATCACATCCGTCAATCAGTCTAGGGAGTGGAATACTTCCGCAATGGTGCATGCTTCCAATCAAATGGGGAGATAGGCTATATTACATTATTTGAGTGTGTTGGACTGATCAGCTGAGCAGCACTAATCATACAGCCTATACTGACGGCTTATATAGCATACCAGTACATCGCATGCACAGAGATGTGAAAACTCCTGTTGTGGTGTGAAAAACTCAGAGAGAAATTGCACCAATTGCACCAAGAGGACTGTTCGAATAAGAGTGATGGGACATCTATCCTACCAGCCTCATAACCAATCTAAATGAGTGAGTTGGTGACGGCTGGTGCGAAGGCTTATAGGAACATTACTCGAAATGCTACTAGGACGATCATTAGTAGTATGGCGAGGTGTCTCATTATTTCTGAGGCAGCCTGGTTGAGAAATCTCACTGAAAAATCGATTTATGGTTCTTTGAGGTGGTCCTATAGTTTTATCACGCCTTTCCCGTTGTTTTTCCATTCAGTGTCGAAAGAGCATTTTCCTGGAAATTCGAATTTCGACTTTCGACGACCTGCTGATCATAATCAGTCGCACTACACCTGTTAATCATTTTAGAAGAGGGAATGGGGATCCTATACTTATGCCATGCGGTCAGGGGCCGATAACAATTGAAGTTTGTTGGCATTTAGGTGCCGAAAGTTGGGCAGACTAAGTTTTGGGTATAAAATGGTGTAGGGTAAAATTAGGCCATCAAATGCTAGCTAACAGTCAGAAGCAAATTGAATTTTTTTTCGAGGATTCGTGCGGTTACTCAGCTGTACACTTTACGGGCCCGTTTAATTTCACACCAGTTGCTGTCGTCTCTCGCCAAATAATCTGTAACTTCAAACTGCAGTTCTCAGTGCTTGATAGGGCAGGTCAAACATTCACTCCAGTCGACCACTTGAACTCAGTTGTGTGCTCACTTTCTCGTCGTGCAGCCTCGGTGAATCGTCCAACCAAAAGCATATCCTTTGAAAACGGAAACTCATAAGGTTGAAGGAAACATGGGGATGGCACCCAGCTGATGAGCCGCAAGGAGTTCGAAACCGGTCTAGGGCTATCGAAGAGTTTTCAGTAAACTTGTGGGTAGTTTCCTTTAAGAAAACTTACTGCAATAACTCGAATATCGTACCAACTGAAACATGACGCGGCCTTTGTGCAGCACATCCAGTTGGAGAATATTGTAAACCAGAGATTTAGCTGGGTTCCAGGTGATTCTCCCGTCAAAGCCAAATTGGAATGCAAGTTAGTTTA
>SJOL01007058.1:0-80344 GCA_004794785.1 Opisthorchis felineus
CATTCCAATCACCCATGCGATAAAACAGCAACTGTTGGCATTCATTCCGACACATATTTTCATTTGATTTCGCATTGAATTAACACTCCACATGAGAACACACGGAGCAAATAGTTGTTAGTAAAGCCAGCCGTAAAGAGAAGTAAAGTTACATCTGTGTCTATGGCAGTCTAAAGTTCAGTTTGTGCATTTGCGGTTCCTAAAATTATAAATCTTGAGAAGATACTAAATCAGCTGGAAACCGACCCAACCAGGAGGATTGTACAACCAAAAAAATGAATTACGCATCCACACAAATATCGCCAACTATTTGGCGATAGTGATATTTGAACTACTACTGTATGAGACGATTACGCAAATGCAATAAAAATAGATTCATTTGGTGCTCCTGCAATTGATTCATTTAGCCGCATTTTAAAGGAACTTTGCATTTTCCTTTGGAGATTCTCCCGATTCCCATGTGATTTTTTTGATTTCACAGCCTACGGATTTTGGCAACATGCGGCCCGAGAAACCACACGACCTCAAATTGAATGCGTGCAAACCGTCACGCAGCACGTAATCAGATGATACAAATGGGGGCGCGATTTTGGTTACAATAGGATTTGTTTAAGCTTGTAGGATGCTTTAGAAACACCAGCATCCAAATTGCACGTCGGTATACTGACTTGTGCTTGTAAAATATGGCGTCAGTAACGATTGAAATAGTAAAACCTTTGATGAAAATGTGAGCGTATTTGAGGATAATGTTCCGCATGACAAATTGGAGCCTGACATTTCCTGTCAGTCATCAATAGCACCCATCTTGAGATTCTTCGGGGTAATTCGTATTTTCAACCTAACTCCTAAATAACTTGAGCATGGGCGGCTGATCCACAGTGTGAGTTACTCGCTTTGAGGCCCGATCCTCCCCTTATATTGCTGATGGGGCATTCGGCAGAAGGCTACTCCGGATAGTAGTGGAGAGAAACGACTGAGGGCGAGCCTAATCTAGCCTAGAAAGGAAGGACACAAGGAAGAGTACGAGAGCTAAGCTAAATTACAGTCTATTCCAAAAGATATGGTGGTTATCTAGCAAACGTTCATGACGCAACACAATGTTGCGGATGTAGCATGTAAACGTTGCATTCACACATCGTCGGGTTTCGCATGCGAAATGGAAACGGCTGCCATACTGTATATAACTGAAAACAACCAGTCTCCGGGTGTAGCACAAATTTCCTAAAGGAAAATGTGGAAGAAATGTCGACCAGGCACTGATTGCCTGGTTTGTGCAAGTCACCTGATCCAGAATTGGGGAGACCAAATCATTTGCTCCATGGATTTTGTAACCACGCTTTCAGCTGTTTTGGGTTAAACATCAGCAGTGGAACATTGCATTCTGGTGTTATAATAGGATTTGGAAGTGGACGAATTGGTTCGTTCGGTAATCGGTATTCAAGAGACGCCTGTGAGTCCATGGTGCGGGATCACGGTTTGGTTTTTGACTCGACGGCTTACAAGACAAAATTCGTGTTCTGTGACCCGATCCGGTATTTGATTGTCTTTTCTGCTGCTGGAACTCTCCCCAGGGCTACAAAACAGGTAGATAGGCTGGGTAACTCAACTTCATGCTGCTGCAAAGCACGTTATCAGATATTCTTTAAGTGGCTTAGCTCGGCTGCAGTATATATATGATTTATCGAGGAACTGGCTTTGCTACTTCGTCCATCTCAACGTCATCGCCACTGGACAGAAAAAACAAATATGTATCTATCTGAAAGATTCGAAGTTGTTAATATTCCGGCACTACTACGAATTTCAGTGAATTGCTCTGGATAACTATTCGAAAGCAGCGTTTCCTCCAGAAATTCCTCCCGTCGTACCAATTGATCCGGGCTGCATGGTCCCACCGCTCCGGTTCATCCAATCTGTGCTTATCCGCTTTTTGGTGTAACTACGAAGGAGTAACTACTGAAAGTTGCACGTGTCCTTGTGACAGATAGAATGCGACAGGAGTCCATCGTAACAGTTATAAATGCGCAAATTCAGAGAACATGGCATCCAACGGTAACGCAGCACATGTTTTGCGTGGAATAACTTGAGAAACTCCAATGAATAACGAACAACAGTAGGATTTTAATAGTCTATATGGGATAACAGAGGCGACCTTAGGCTTACAGAGCATAAAATAAAATATGGAAAAGGAAACGGGTAAAATACGTTGACAGTCTTAACTATGTCGCAAAATGTGGTGCCCATTTTTCTTCGGGTTTGTTTTGGGCTTGTTATGGCTCAGTTTGTTCAACTCGTAAATAAGGCAATATGACGCCACCCACTATTCATTGAATTAATTCAGGCTGACTGATTTGTATCAGTTGACCTCCCGCGTAACGAATTAAAGGATATCGGTTTCTTCTGCAATGGTACTTATTTTTGGCCGAAGCTGCTTGGAAGGCTTGCCGGTTTGTATCTCATTTCGCTTAAAACCGGCAGTATTTTGCTTGTGAGGGAAAACCTGGCAGAATGACTTACCTAGGGATGAGCTTGCTTAGCAAACGTAGCCTGTGCTGGATAATGGCCTATATACTAAATCTTCTTGAAGTGTTTCCAAATACTCTAGACTTCTAGCAACTGTTTGCAGTCATGTTAGCTCCGTGGATATAGCTTGAATATACGCTTGAGGTTTTCCATTAACTCCATCACAGATGCACTCTCAACTATTTGTGTGTCCTGCCCTATCTACTGCTGGTTTTACGCGGAGTTCATTGATGCCCCGTCATGAAGGGCTCTATATGTTCTGCCAACGAGATTGCGGCAGTGTTTAAAAATGCTCGCTCACATCAAAAATTAGCTTTAAGATATTAATCCGAGCACACATTCATTAAATTTACACCGATCTTGTATTCCATATGAAAATGATAGCCCAATATATTGGTTAGTGCAGGAAAGAAGGAGCTTTTGTCACGGGAGCCATTGGTAAAAATCATGTTTGAAAGTATACAATATTATTGATGCTCGATTCGTGTAGTATGGAGTATTGTAAGCGATTTGCAAAGATACGTGAACCGCAAGAAAGCAAAACGAAAGCAAGCGTTTGAAAATTCTAATTATTTCATCAAGAATATGCAAATTATCGAAGTTGGACAAGCACCGACGATGCGGGTGAATTGGCGATTACTAGCTTTGGGTTAATACAACGACCACTGGGCATTTAAGTTATCTTGAAGAGACCTTGGCGTTCTACACGAAATTGAATTTCATTCAGAAAAATCAAAACACCCAGTGGTGCCTCTTTGCACCCCATGCAAATTACACAATCAAAGGCTCATACCTTTCAACCCAGAGAAGGTCATTCCCGCAGTCAACCCTACTCTCTTGCTTGTGTAACCAAAAAGTAGAGCTGCAATGTTAGTCCCACAACTTTGTTGAAAATCTTTTTTCAGGTCATCACCCGGATGCACCCAAACTAGTGTTCCCAATAAGCTTACGTAACGGTCCAAGAGTGAAAACTAATATTTCCTGGTGAAATTTCAAGCCGCACAGTACAAAGTTTTCCGTTTCAAAATGAGCGTCACCAATTTAGCTAGTGCATTAACACAAAGCGTCAAAGAAAAGTGACTGGCAATTCTCGTTCACTGACGTTATCCGTCCCACTCGAGCAATGCACAGATTAACAATGGTTCCCTGATTGAGTATCAAATATGAAAACAAATCGTTGAATGCAATGAATTGTAAAGAGTTTGACTGAAACTATGCGCACAAAGTGCTGATGAAATATGAATAATTTCAACAGCCGAAAAATAAGTCATCATGAAGGAGATTACTTCGTTTATTTGTGATTTTAATTGTACGTGCATGAAACAAGTTACCGCGGAAATATCTCAGATAATCATCTGTCTTTCTAACCTGTTGTGTCCTACAGCGGATCGCATTGATTAACTCTCCACTATTTGTGCTCATGTAGGGCGACCGTAATTCTTAGAGCTTTAATTTTGGCATTCATGTGTTAGTTTTAGTTAGTGAAGGAAATCCTCTGCTGTCAACTTTAATTCCAAGATGTTCTTCTGTGTGTAAGGTTTACGTTAAAGAATTTCACTCTTACGAAAAAAAGGACAACACACATTGAAATGTTTTAACAGTATGAACCATACTCTTTGTTTCAAGTAATGAAGGTGATTCGCGGACTGTTCGAAGACCCAGATCTCTAGCGACAGCTGATATTAATTATAAAGTTTGGAATCCGATACAGTTATGTTGAAGCAATCGCTATATTTGTCAACAGGAATGGGCTACACCCAATGAAAGTGCCATCTCCGGGAGGAGCCCCATATCGTTGCCAGCCCCACATAAGCCGTTCCACATTACCCACAATTAACAAATTTAGTAATGAAACGCATGAGAATAAAGCTTCAATCGCAAGCTCAACATGCAGATATGCAAAATTATTTCATACCAAGTTTTAAACGTTCATCACTCTGTTTTACATAAAGCTTGCAACTGTAACGAACGATGTCCTGTGTGCGCAAAAGGATAAATTCAAGGTTAACTCTGGTTGAAGGTATCTAAAACTTTGATTCCAATACTCGTCATACGCGTTTGAAAACTGCCGACCCATATAGTGCTTCCATAGAATTACGGTTGATTGAGCAATTCTATTACGACGTTGTCATGATGCAGCCGGGATTCTTCTGCCTCTCGGCATGTGTATCCAAATCGTTAATTAACATCAACGTCTGCCATAGAGGCATTTGCAAATCTGAATTAACTGTACAAATGATTGTGGAGGATGCCTGCTTTTCGTCAGCTTTACATCAAATTGCGCTGCTGGTTGCAGTTGACCACAACATCACTGAAACAGCGCGCGCAGGATTGTGTGCGTGACGCACATCTTTAAGCGTCCAAGGAACAAGCGTTTGTGTTAAGCATGCGATTCATACCCGTCAAAAGTGGGGCAATATACAAATAATTGAGGGTATACATATATCCTTGCTGAGACACGCGTGTTTAAGAGAACATTCTTAAACATTGGTGAAAGTATTGGTTGTCTTGATAAGACGCACCTAGAATATAGGGCAAAAAGGCTGTTCATGGCTGGTAACTTGGCGAGCGGCTAAGGTGCATAGCTAGGGTTGATGACTCAAGGTACATGTTGAAATTCTTTTATTAGAACACACGCAACTAAGCGACTATAGAGCTAAATATATAAAAATGTCGTATCTATTCCCAAAGGTCATCACAACGCCCACCGCATGCACGTTGAATTGGGGTCTAAACAAACCAGTTAGTGCGCCTAGAGTTTCTTAATTTGTTCCACGCAAAATAGGCCAATGCTTTCGGCGCCCCCGTTGGATGCTGCTCGAACTCAGTGCAAAATTTCCGGATAATACGCGGATAAGGATGTATTTATTTTGCTCACAACGGTTTCTGGAATGATATTGCAAACTGCCTTTATATTTTTACTCATATGTGACTTATGGACCGCCGTCGTCAACATAAACCCATTTGATGCATCGTATTCTCTATTTTAGCGTAAGTTGGACCATAAAACCGCTTTCCGGTTGGGTGTGTTGTGTTGCATATCTTAAAGCAATATTTCTTGAGGTGGTGTTACGGTTAGGAAGTTGCTGGTATTTTGGAGTTGCACTTTCTCGACTGAAATCCGTTAGATCCAGGGATTTTAGTTCTCCTGTTGTCTAAAGTTCGCAGAAACTTTCAGTCTATCTCTATTCTGCCATCCAGCAATCAAAGACACTTCAGGTCACACACAGTATGAGTTTGTTGTTTATGCATGTGACATGTAAAGAAATTGATAACACCTTTTAAAATCATGTACGATTAAATTCAGCGCCTAAAATAAATGCATAACTACTTGCATTGAAAACGTTCTGTGTTTATTATAACTGCAAATAAGTTACAGAACACCTAGCAGCACCACGGTCATCGAAGCATTGTGTAGACAGGCATAAAATCGTAGGTACCAATGAGAGCCATTCCTTAGTATCTGTATGAGGCGAGCTGAATCACGAGTTTTCCTAATTTGGGACGAGTTTGTACGATCCACTTAATGTGGTATGCCCTACTTGGCCAAAAATATCATTTGTGAGGGAATATTAATACATGCATGGTAGCATAACTCAAACCTGCCGATGGCTTAAGTGCGTATGCTTTGAAGAGGTTCCCGCAATCGAACTCCCTCAGTTATGGGCACACCTAAACTCTCAGTACTCTCATAAAAGCACTATGGCTGATTTAATTCGACGGCAGAAGGCATCCCGACTACAGTCCGGGGAGTTTACTACCACCAACTCGCGCAGATAGCACTTAACCAACAAAGAGATATTTTTACCGCAAAATGTTTACGTAGTGCTTGTCTTTGATTATTGAGGGACACATGCAGGTCTGTATCTTTGCGTAAGATCGATTGGTTGGATGACCTTGGGCGTGTGCTTAATTTGAAATACAGGCCAGCATATGCAGTCAACTTGCATGCAACGTTTAACCATCGAGAGGACTGAACGATGATTCTATTTGGCACAAACACGTTTTTATTCTACGCATATCAGGACACCAACCGGCCTAAAAATTTGACCAATGTATCATTGAGAGCAAGTGCTCTATGCCCCCGAATTGACGAAGTTTTCTTAATGGAACCTGTAAGCGATTGGTGACAAAAGTCCTAAAGTTCGGTTGTAACCATGAATACGTACCACGGCGGATTAAGTGATAGACAGTTTTGCAGTCGGAACGCTTCGTTCATCGCTTTATATTATTTGAGCAGAATTAAAGGAATGATGTGCACAGAAGCGTTCCGTGTTTTACGTTTTTTTGGCTTAGAAAATAAACGATTTAGGTTGCGCACGGAAAGTGTCTAAGGTACAAAACTTTTGCAGCATATCATGCAGGTAACTCATTGCTTAACAAGTGTCCCAACACTCGTCAATATCTCGCATGCGAATGTCATACGTAAAACCGTAACCAGCTGTAGTTTGTGCGATGTGTATTCAGTCGGCTATGCAGATCATCGATCTCCTGAATCTATTGACGGTATGATCCTTACAAATAGCATTCCAAAGCACCTTTGGTTTTTCACGGTTTTCCGCCGTCGTTCTTAGTGACTGGCTTCAAACCTACATCTTATGCAACTGAGATAAAATCGATATCAAACAATTACAAAAGCGAACGAAGAGCACGAACGAAGAGATTTACTTTCTGGAAAACCACTGAATACATCCCAAACAAGAGAGCAGCATATACCCTGGATGACAAACACTCACACATAGTTTGCTTACATTGGTTGATTAGGGAACAATTTGCCGTGTGATAATAGGCAAGGCTGGAAATATTCTAGCCTGAAAATGCTGTGAGAAAACCGTTGAGGACACATTTTCCGTGTTTTTCATTAAGGGCTTGGACTACTTGATACACATCGTATCTGGTTGCTGTTTGAGTCATCACAACACCGATGGTTTTCCACTTGAGGTCCTTTGGAGAGAACATTGCATCATTACACTCTTCGATAATGATTTCAGGCAAAGAGAGCCCCATGACCTAGATGTTAAAAAGGAATTCATTCAATGGATGACGATATGTTCTAAGATCGAATCTGTTACTCAGTGACTATATATAGGTACGTCTACAATGAATTAACTTCTGACATATTTACACAAGTGGGAAACCGACAGGGATACGCACGTTACTACAACTGTTTTCGTCTTCTGGTCCAGTGATCCAGAACTCTGCAGATGGGCGAAAGTAAACGGGTCGGGCAGTCTAAATTACTGCTATAAAATAAGAAAATCAATAAAATTCCACACTTTGTGAACCACTGGCTTAAACTCACAGTGTACCCTGCAGAAAAAGTGTAATTTTCAAACCTGCCAACAATTAGATGTGGGAAATTCCCCTATCCAACGAATAGATAGCTACAGTCGTCCAGCATAAACGGAAGATCAAGTATATAACAAAGTCTATGTAGCTGGAAACCATAAATTTAAACGTATTATGGGTTAAGAGCTGGTTTTTATTGAACATTGAATGTCTCTGAGTGTTTGGCTCAATGTGTAATAAAACTTTAATTTAACAAGTATTTTCACCGGTTTCCAAACTTTCAGAAATAATTCTTTTTCCTGCACGAAGGCAAATATTTTGAATAAAACTGAAGCAACAGCTGAACATTTAACGCGATGAGTGTGTGGGACTGAATTATATATTTGAATGCAGTATCACATATAGGGACAGACGATTTACAGGGAAGCTTACGCTGCAAATTATCAAAAAGCGTCCGGCCCGGTATGTCTGCATCAAAATTGAGGAAATGTTGTGCGTTTGAATGAACATTTATTCTCCGAATATTCTAAAGCCGAACGAAATAAGCCTAATAACTCTTGTACTCAGCTTGCGGTTTTCAGAAACATCTTCTCGTAAAGTGTCTTGTGGAACTTACTTACCTACAATTGTATCACAGGGTTCTTCTCTGACCCTGAACAGCCAGTTTATGAACCACGACTGAAGGTCAGTAGGGGTATTATGTAGGATTTTCGGAAGTTTATGGAAGAATAGTTCAACCTTTATAGTCACAGTTCCCCGCTCCTGTCTGTGAACTTGACACCGGCCAAACAGTTCCACCTGCCAGCCATAAGGTCTTTTCTGGCGCAGCTGAAATGACGAAGTGAAAAACATGATAATTCACGATTCATTGAAATATTCATCGGTCAAAGATTTATATTCTCTTTCATGATTTAAAATCCTTCTGGCCTCCATATGGTGATACGATCACACGTAGACTAACAATACATCTATTTTTTTACATACATTCCTCGTCCGCAAGCCTATTAGTCCTACAGGATGATGCGGGCGGTGTGACTAAACACGCACCAAACCGGTAGTTTTTCCAATATACTGGACTTTTGTGGCTGGTTAAATTTTTGGCAATCCACAGCTAGCCTGCCCGCACAGCTTAAGTGCAGTTAAACCTGGCACCTGCAAGGCTTTGGCCAAGTGAATTATCTATATGTTTTTCGTTTGAAATCGAGCATTACGCAATGGAGTAAATGCTGAGCGGATTTTGTTGTTAATTCTATTGGTTATTTAATGCATACGTTTTGTGAGCCTGCTGACATCTTCGTCAAATGCCATCTTGCTTTGACAAGCGAACATGAAAAATAATGTTCGCAAAATATTGTGGCAACTAAAAAACATGTGTTAGGTTTTGTCCGACAGGATCGTGAAGCAATACTCATGACATGGAGTTTCGGTAACTCACCCAGTCGCACAAATCATCCCATCCGTGTGATTCGGGCGCTTTCGTCGTGACAAAAAAGGCTGGAAATTGAATGAGTTGAGTGTAGCATTTCGATAATGTTTGAAAATAACGGAGCACAGGGCGCTAGCGCCACTGAATTTTATCAGCCGATGTATCACAGATTTCGCCGGCTTAGAGCCTCTTCAAGCATTGTTCGTAAATCTATATGGGACATATTGAAACATTTCAATGTAGAGCTGATGCATAACGAGTGATCGCACACTAGTACAAAGCTCTCTGCTCAGCACCGTTTTCGGCCATATTTCCAACAGTCAGTCTAGAGGAAACAAGGTCGACCGCATGCTTCTGCTCTCGTGTAAGAGGACACACGGTTTTACCACTTTTATTATGAATCCTTTGATCTCAGTCATATATTTGTGTGAGAAAAGTTTCAAGTAACCAAGCACAAAATGTTTCACCGAACACTGACAGCTTTATGATCCAACTTACGCTTAATCTCCATGTAAGGTGCATCAAATGGGTATATATTGATGATGGCATCGCACACGGCACTCATACTGAATAATATAATACCAGCTCGCAACACCATTTCGGAAGTCGCTGAAAACGAGTTGTGTTAGGAGTGCCAGTGAAATAAAGATATACTTATCCGTGCGATGTCTGAGGATTTATCATTTGTTGACAAGAGCATCCAATCACAAACTGGAAAGTGTTGGTATCTATTTTGTGTGGATCTTCTCGGACTTTATAAACAGTTTGACGAAACACTGAAGGGGAGGTTTTAATAAGCTGTCAGAAATGACAATTTTGAGTTCAAAGCTCAGGATGGGATGAACTTCTTTCTCCCTGATTTGGGTATATTTTAAATAATCTGTTGTCTGCCCTCTGGCTTAAACATAAGCAACTTCAGAAAATATAGGCTGTTATCAGATTCACACTCAGTTTTATCAGACGGTTTAATTTTTCATGAAATAAAGGTATAAACTGAAAACTGTCCACAAGTGTGCTCAAAGACGGCGACAAGATATCGCTGATAGAACAAGATGTTGCAATTTAAATAAGAATCCAGTGTTCAAATACCTGGAAATGTTGAGCTCAGTGGTCTGTTTATGGGAACAATGTATAATTTTTCGTGTGCTAGTCTTTCTAGTTCGAGGTAAATATGAATTTTATAAGAATTTTTTGATAGAAAGTGGAAGAGATCTGTAGGATATAGTAGCTGTTGTTTTGGGAAACAATATCACACAAATTGTCAATAGTCTCGAGGACCGGTATATGGGTGAATAACTTTCCAACATCGGTGAAACATAGCAATGATGAACCCACCACCACGCTATCGAGATTTTCCACCATTTCGGGGGCATCATTTAGCAGTGTGGAAACAATCTTATACATACTGGGCCAAACGGTCATGATTCGATGGCCATTACGCAGAACATAGCTTGATAATGCAGCCATAAATTCTGCTAGGCTGAGCAAATCAATTCTGTCCAAACTTTGTACACAGAATCGATCCAAGCAAACGACTTCATTGTCTTGTCGTAACGTGCTGGAATCAAGAAGCCATATTCCCTATAATGTCTTTTTGCTTTTGATTTATATGGAGACTAACGGGAGTATAATAATCTTTAAATGCCACAGTGTATGCCTTTCGTCAGTTTGGACGAAGTGTATAATTGATTCATAATATTGATGAAGCTGTCCATAATTTCGAAATTTCTATTAAGTAGCTAAGCGGTACCCAAGATCTGCAACAATTTCTGGAAACTAATTGAGGCGTATCTTTGATTGAACGAAAAGTTGGACGATTATTTGCGGAAATATTACTACGGACGCACAAGAAACATTAGTTGAATGAAATGAGGGGACACTGTATACAAAAGTAAACTTAGGCTATACTATCGCGTCTCAAGAAATAGTATATTCTACAAATGTACACACCATGAATACCATGTATTTATTCATTCTCTAGTCCCTTGATTACTGCGAATATAGAAGACAGACAAAAGAGGCGAGATTGCGCGCCAAATTCGGTAGGCAAAAGAAAGCTTGCTAAAGAATCCACAAACCAGTGACTGATTGCAGCCAGCGCAGTGGCTTTCACTGGCCTCTCGTCAATAAGCAGTTTACAGTCTTAGCTAAGTAGCTTACACACACGTATATAGAGTACTTGCAGCAGTGCGATTTCAGTAAGCGAATGTGTTTACGCTGGTCTGAAGTCTGTGTTTTTATTCAATATCACCCAGAACTTGTTTTCACCGGACGGACATTCTTAAAAGTTCGTTTTGCAAGAAGTTGAGATAATGAAGCAACACATTCTATTTCGACGCCTTAAATGCCATAGGCAACATTTTCCCACACAACATAATGACACAAGTATGGAAGGTATTTTACTATCCGGGGATCTAACTGACCAAAGATCTCTGGTGGTTAAGTTGCACCAATTCTTAAATGGATACAGACAAACCCGTGGATTCTGGACCGTTATATCTGCTACGGTAATTTTGTCACGCAAAGCATAGCACGGGTGTTGGTGTGAACTCTTTAACAGTCACTCAGTGTATGTAAGCTACAACATTATCAGTTGATTCACTGTACACATCGAGCGCCGTAACACACTGGGGACCTCTCATAGTAACCGAGTCGAATACGCAACTAAACACTTTTACAAAACGCTTGATAAATGATGCAACATAACTAGATATGACTGTACTTGCGTACCGACTGAGAGTCTGAAGTTTTGTTTGTCGGTATGTGTGGACGATTAGCACTCGGTTAGGAGAATTGTGGCCTATATGGTTCCGAATTTGTGGGCCTTACTTTTCCGGTCTAGGACACCTTAATGAAGTATTGGTGTAATTCCACCGATTTCAATGGTTTGCGTTCGTTAGGGATGCCAGGACGATTGGTTCGGTGAGGGAATTTCAATCGGAGCACCATAGCTTCTTCAACGAATAATGCATGAGGAACCAAATAGCTCCCAAACCTCTTGTTGATAAGCCACTTGATAAATCTGTTGGCGGATACCGAATTACCTTCTCATCAACCAAACAATTCCTCAAACATAGGGTCCTTTGACAGGTCGTGTGTGGTCATCCAGCCTAATGTAGTCCGTTGGCTGAGGCAAAACGTTTTGGACCGAGTGATCCGCGTTTGCAACTGAACGTCAGAATCTCGCCTGACCAAATTTGGTACTGGAAAACTTGTCAGTCTGCCGGGCATTATGCTTTCTCATGCCGTATGGTAGTGGCGCAGCAAACGAATCTTGAATAAAACGAATTACATCCAACGCGATCGATCACAATAATACGTATTTTGTTACTCAGGATCACATTGAAATACCAATTCATTTACAGAGCATCACCGCGAATGCGAAAATTTGTAACTCCTGGAGTGCGCAAACCAATCCAGAAATTTGATTGACCCAACGGAGGCTATGTCGTAACTTGAGCGCATAGGCAGATCCCAAAAATGCTGATTAACGGGTATAAATGATAGTTAGCATGTTGATTAGTATCACCGGGATTATTGACAAAAATTGCCACCAAGTGTGTGAAGCGTTGGCACAAGCGCAACCGCACGAAATCGGCACGCATGTGGAGGACCAGCGATCTTCGATACGGTGATTGTCCTCTGCGATTAGTGGCGCGGTGAATTCAATACTAAAATTTATTCCGCATAAACCCTTTCTAAATGAAGCCCAAACACTCTTGATGACCAATATTTGTGTACCAGCGGACGTCGTGAATATTTGCGTGTATTCAACTGAAAACAGGGTTTTAATATTACGCACCATTTTCCAACTTGGTGGTCAATAATGGTTGTAGATCAGATGCCCATGGATTGGTGAGGCGAATTCAACTTACTACTATTTCGGACGTAACTGCGGTAAAATCCAAGATAGACTTGTTGGTTTTTAGGACAAATTTCATTGTAGCTTAAACATGTTAGTCGTTTTACATCGAGCCATTTTTGTTGCGTGTGCGCTAGCACCCTGTAAGACTGAAATAATTCACGCTCAAAAGCACGTTTCCCATAAATTACGAGTGGGTGCATGCGATGTTTACATCCAGAGGTTTTCAGGCTTGTAAGTTACCACCGTGCGGCATTCACACTCGGTTTGCCATATTTCGACTTAAAATGCAAAATACGCATTTCGCGTTTGAGCTCTCCAAATGGATCTTAATCCAGTTTCATGTGCGCGCATGCACCACTCATCTGGCTTCGATTCCCATTTGCACATCCGCCCATCCATCTCCAAACTTCGGTCGATCCTGGATATTTAACAGTGATGTCCTCCGCAAATACTGAGTTCTTTGTTACAAAGGCAAATGATCACTAATATTTCGCTCGGTCACATAAAGATGAAGGAATGACAGCTAATTATCTAAAGTCCTCACTTTTTAATTTGCGAAGTGGTTTACCTTTCCAGTCAAAGCGTTTTGCTCAAAATTCGGAGAAAAACACCACTGGTGATATGTTTTACATATTGCTTTCCTGCGATGTCCACGTTCACCATGCGTCGAAGACGCATAGGACTCTAACACCCTGGAGCAGCCCAATCATTGTATTGTACCATTTGTGTATTTCTCAAGTCCTGGGAACCATTCAACGAATTAACATTTCCGACCACAGTCAACTAGAATCTCATCCGGCCAATCGGTGAACATGAATTTTATTATATACACGTAATGTTTCAAATCAAACCAGAAAATGCAATAATATCAAAATATGAAGCTTTGATGCCGTGACCGTAGGTGATTTCAGTCAATTGCGTACGCACCAGGTACAAATTTATGCTTCCGTTACAATTCGTGATTTTTGTGTTTTTGGGGTGGTACGCAGATGGGCGCCACCAGTGAGTTTTTGTGTCAGATATGTGCGTGTACTCGTGGTTGTGCGTCTGCGTTGACCTAGTTTTGCCTGCACACCTTGTGTCAGCTGTGAAGCGTCTGACTGACGTTTCTGTGAATCTGTGCAATAAGACTGGGCCAGAGTGTTAGGGCGCTGGCTTGACTCATTGACGGCGCAGATTTTGGGTGTATGCTAGTAACAAATGCACCGTAGCTATATTGCTTCAAAGCCAACCTATACGTATTTGCATTCGTTATAAGTCGTCAGGCTGAGTGAACTTTGAAATCGTAATAGTTTACATTTTATCCCATATCACTAGGAGCATGGGCGGGAATTGCCACCAAGTAGCATATGCACAATCGGACAAAATTGCCATGCATGCATATTTTCCACATTCTGCGATAGGGTAACAATCCTGTCCGTCTAGTGGCGAAAACCTAAGCCCGCTCTCAAAATTGAGCCCTGGAGTACAAGCACAGACGGCAATAAATGGGCACGGAAATCTTGTATGGCTGCCTCAGTTTATTGCGTTTTTGCCAGGTTTTCTTTACCAGCCAAGTATCGAAAAATCGTCGTTTATTGTCACCCGGTCAACATACGTAACTTCGTAAACTGCCGTACAGTGCATAATGTGCATTTAGACAGTTACGGAGACCATGGAAGTTTGTACCTAATATGAATGACTTCCGACAAATACTCATCATTTCGAAACAAATTTCGTTTTCACTAGGTTCGCCGATTTGCTTCTAGTGACTAGGTGAGACGGTGCTAGAAGCAAATTTATATATATTTACAAAGCAAAACCAAAAACACCATCAATGCGGTCTACGTTCTGTAAACCGCTGAATGCTTCACAAACAAAGGAGTGGAATTCGCGAAGGATAGCGACACTGTGCACATACTTTTGTACATCATATGATTAGCAAGTATTTTGTTGTGTGATAATAACAGGGGTTAGCAAAATTATAGCCCACAATAGCTGTGAAGAAGCCGTTGATGTTACATTTTCCCCTTTTATTATCAAAGACTTGGATAACGTATTGCACAACTTATCTAGTGGCCTTGTGACACATTAGAACATCGACGGTTTTCCGTTAACGTAAGAGAAGTTCAATTGCATCAACCATTGCATCAACACACTCTTTGATTATGATTCCGGGTAATAAAATTGCCATGGTCTATATGTTAAATAGAGATTATTTTAACGTATGACGGTATTTTTCAAAGTTGTAGATCTTTGTCAGTGGCTGTATGTTGTTTTGCTTATGAAACTTTGACTGGTGCCTTCTTTGAACCAGTAATAAACCAACATGGGTGTTTAATTACTGCAGGTGACTTCTGGTTCACTGATCCGGAACTCTGTATCGAACGGTAGGTGGGTGAATTAGGCCGATTTCATTTGTTGGTAAAAAATGGGAAATAGTATGCTATTTAATACGACGACCAGTTGGTAGAAACAATGTGGGACCCCTGTTGAGAAAATGCAATCAGCAATGCCATTCAGAGGTTTTATGTCCTAAATTCGTGGAAGCCGCGAACAAACAGCTCCAATTGTATATACCTAACTGCGAAGCGACCAGCTGCCGTTATTTCTGCGTATGAACCATTTCTATGGCTAATGGTGGTCATTTCGTTTTGTATGATGTTTCGCCAGAGCTTGATAATATATCTTGTGTCGTGTGCAAAGCAGTGAGGATGAACTGGGATGACAACTCATTAAGATGCTCGCACTAAGAAATCTAAGGTGGAGCGTACACTAGTTAGGTCACATATCTGTAAAATGAGTGTTGAGTGCTTCTAAGGCAGCTCAATTGTTGATAAGACATCATTATGGCGGTATGTTTTTTTCGGATTTTGCGCTTTCCGAATGAATTTCTACCTCGAACGAAGGCATGTGCATTTGTCTATTATTGAGGTCACTGTCAACAAGCAAACAATAAACACAATATCCGAGAAATAATGAATTATTCTTGTGAAATGTTCCACTGAGAGGTAATTCTCAAACAATCTTATGTTGTATATTTTCAAAGGGCATCCGGTCGGATATGTCTGCAACCAAAAACGGAAGACGCCTACGCGGTATGATGAACAGTCTCTTTCCAGTAGTCTGATGAAATGGAGACACTTGAATACTATGAATGTTGTCTCAAAATAAACCCTATACGGGAATTTGGCATGTTGTTTTGTGAAAACATTCATTTAAGCTTGTTCACAACGATAAATTTTAAAACCCAATTACCGGCAGTAGTACTGCAGGATTTTCCTCTTTCACAGCAGAACCAGTTCAAAACTGTATATGGGTAGGGATTTTATGTAGAAACGTAATGATCAAATAGCCCTATCTTCATATTCACAGAGTGTGTCTCTTGCTTGTGAACTTGACAGCGGTTCAGTAGTCCAGCCTCCCAAACATGAGGGATTTTCGGCGCAGCTGAAACAGCAGAATGAAAGCCAACGTTATCCTAGGCTCATCGGCATAGTAACCGGTTACGTTTTCTGTGAATTTAATGGTAACTGAATAGAATTTTTAGGGTTTATCCGACAGGGTCATTAAACAATCATTACGACATATAGTTCAGTTAACCTATCCATTTTGGAGTGCTTTCAACTAGAAATGAGCAGCTGGAAATCGAATTATTTTTAGCATCATATTGACAGTAATTGGTAACACCAGAAGCCTGCCCACGTGGACCCACTCTTCTGTGATGCTGTATGGTTTCGTGCACATGTCTACACATCATACGGGTTCACCATTAGCGGTAGGTTGTCCATGCCTACCAAGGACATCCGTAATGGTTGAGTGTTGAGACTACAGCAAAAAGACCATTTACCGTCGCAGATGCTCAGCACCAAAACAATGCTACATGGAGTAACAGCGGTGACTTCAGACTTCTAGAACATAAAATCAAATATGCAAGACGAAAATGGGCAAAATATTTTCCAGTCTTAACTACGTCGCAAAATGTGCTAGTTTGTGTGGAGCTTGTTTGGAATCAGTTCGTTCGACCCGCAAAGTAAGGCAATGTAAAGCATCTCACTATTCAGTGAACTAATTCACACAGAGTGATTCGTACCAGTGGGCTCCCCGATTAACGAATCCAAAGATATCGGTTTCCTTTGCAATGCTAATTATCCGTACCCCATACTGCTTAAAAGGACTGACCTGAATAAGCTTGATTTTGGGGGGTTCGGTTTTCATTCCAGTGCAAATGATTACCGCTTAGTGGTGCCTTTCTGTACCTTATGTAAATTGCGCAATCAAACACTCATACCTTGAGCCCAGAGAAGGTCAGTGCCGAAGTCAATCATACTCTCTTCATTTTTAACCGCAACATAAACCTGCATGGTGATCCCGTAATTCGGTTCGCGCCCGGATACGCCCTATTTAGTGCTGTTTATAAGCTCACCTATCGGTCCAACAATAAAGGGCGATATTTCTAGACTGAATTTTAAGCCGCACAGTGCAAATGTCTTAGATTCAGAACAAAAGTCTCGAATTTAGCTAGTGCGTTATAACAAGCCGTCAAAAAAAGCAGCTTGCAATTTTCCTGCATTGGCGTTATCTGTCTCACCCGAGCAAATGGTTTCCTACAGAGGTCTGTGTTTGGCTGTGAAAGTTCAGTATTGTTTCAGAGTAGGCTTTTTATAAAGTTTTTCTGGCGGACGGAATCTACATCGAAAGAAAGTCGTTTGAAGGTCCTTAAAATAAGTTGGGTTCTCGTTGGAAATGCCATGTGCATGAACAGCACCCGTTCCATTCCGTATAGTTAGAAATGCGGTTGATTATCTTACAGTATAACGTGATTATTGCAATGTTCTATTGTTTCCGAGTTTATATTGGCGGTTGCTTGAATGTGTGCACTTTGCATTTTGCCATAACTGAACCGTATGCGCCCATTTTTCCTAAAAATACTAGACACTGTCTTGCAGTTGCTTTTACGCTTTTATCGTTTGTGGGTTGCAGATTTGATCTCTTCCTGTGCCGTTCTGCAGTTGTTGATCCCGAAACGTTTCTTAAGACGTTGTAGGCTCTGTCTACCACTGATTCCATCAGTTTTCTGCTTGATTGTGTAATGAACGCCAGGAGTGTCTGATGTAAAAGTGCGATTCGCGTGTGGAATTGGCGACCTACTTACTGAACCATCCGCTTCGGGTACACTGAATATCACGCGTCACATGCACGCACAATTACCAATGATAACAAGCACGAATATAGATGGCAACGTGTGCAACTGATGACCGATAAACCCGAAATTGATTGCTCGTTGAGACGCAAACCCGCTTGAAGTTGAACTTCGCCTCAAAATTTAAGTGGCTTATAACATAACGTTCGAGACTTGTCAAACACTGACACACTGAACACATATAATTTGGCACGGCCTTCTTCAATATGTTTGCATGCGTGTGAATTATATTCAACCAGACCGAACTCCTGCGCCTTCTTCTTCCTTTAATCAAATGCGGTCTCCGATATTATAACGTGAGACCGAAGGCCCTGCATTTCGTTCTCGAGTATGACTTGTATGTACTCATGTAGCCTGTGTATGGCAATCGCTTGATGGATCGACGTTTCTTACGATTAACATCGTTAGCTCGATCGATATCTTGCGAGCAACAAAGGATGAATCTTTACTTTAGGCATACTGACAGGCTTGTTCAGACCCCAAAACTACGTATGTGTGGTTTTCGTTGTCATTTGATGTGAGAATAAATGTGATATTTTTATGTATCAGGCTTTGCAGTCACTTAATTGCGTGTGTTCTAATACGAGACCCTCAACGTGTACCTTGAGTCACCAACCCTATCTATGTACCTGAGCCACCCGCCAAGCTATCGACCATGAACCGCCTATTTTCGTCTCATACTCGAGGTGTCTTATTGAAATAAACAATATTGTCAGGAAAGCTTGTAAATGTTCTGTTAACTACGAGAGCCCGGGCAAGGATAAATATGTACTGGCAATATGTTGTATACTGCCCCTATTTTGACGGGGAATTGATCACATCCTAGACACAAACGCTTGTCCATTATAGGTTTAATGTTGTACGTCACCCGCCAACCTTGCGCGCGTCGTTTGAGTGATGTTGTAGTCAACTGCAACGATTACCGTGATTTGATGCAAGGCTGACGGAAATCAGGCCTCCTCCACAATCATCCGTAGAGCTAATTCAGATATGTTTATTACTTTAGGGCAGCTGCTGATCTTAATTAGCGATCTGGAAACACATAAATGGGGGCAGAAATATGCAGGCTCCATACTGGGCTCGTTATGACAGAATTGCTCAATCAACCGTAATTCAACGAAATCACTATATGGGTCCGAAGTTTGCAAACGCGTGCGACGAGTAGTGGAACCAACATTTCAAATCTGCTCGCCTACAGTTAGCCTTCAATTTCTATCTCGCAGTTTGTCCCTCAGTATCACTGCACGCTAGAAAGTTGCTTATACATTGGATGCTGCACAATACCGCAAGTAATATATTATTGTGCACAAATAGGGCATCCTTGATAACATTCAAATGTTTGCAGAAAAGAAGAGGGACGGAGTTTTAATTTTGCGACATTGCACGGTGAGCTTCTGACTTCAGCTTACTTTCATGTGTATCATTACCATCTTTGTTAAATGCGGGTAATGTGGAGCGGTTTATGTAGAGCTGGCAATAATGTGAAGCAACCATCAAAGATGGCATTCTCATTGGGCGCGGCCCGTCCCTGTTGAAAAATGTGGCGATAGATTCAACAGTATTTTTTTCAAATTTCAGCGCTTGTCATGAAAAACAGCTGTCGGTAATGATCTAGGTTTTCGGTCGGTCCACAAATTACCTTCCTAATTTGAGCGGTCGTTTGAAATAAAAGATACGGTTTCCATTGTTTGGAATATTTCAATGCATCTTGTCCATTGTTTCGTAGGAATGAAATTGATTAACTTAAACCTAAAATTGCAAAAATTCTTCTGAATTGTGTAATCCCTGTAAATACAGAAAAACCACTATCATTCACCGGAAAAAATATCAAGGGATACTTAATCTGCAAACAGCAGGTTCGGCGCCGCAAACAGAAATATCTTAATGCACTGATTTCAATATTCGTTCACATTAGTCCAAACTCACAAGGTTCTATTTTCTTACACACACAAAAGAACATGTTGGAATTAAGGTCGACAACTAAGGTTTTCCTTTACGAACTCGAGCTAACATATGAGTGTCCAATCGAAAGCTTCAAAGAATTTCATTTGAATCCAGCAGAAAGGTGGCTGTTCTGCAAAATCCTTTCAGAATGTGTTTGTGTTATTTGAATAAATGCTCCAAAACTTTTCTTTCACTTTTCCTCCCAACATTCGTACAAACATTTCGATCTAAGTGTTTCGAAAGCCAGATGATATGCTTCTTCACCTGCAACTAGAAATCGCTAAACATTGCTGTTCCAAACTTACAAATGATCGGCCATTACCAGAAGATTGTGAGATTTTGAGAGAACAAAAAATGCGCCACCGTTTAGTATCACGTTTGTTTTGTTTTATGATGCATGCATACATATATATGATGCATGGTTTCCAGAGGGCATAATGTTTTATTTATGTTTGCTCCCGGTTTTGGTATTCTGGTGAAAATTGCTACACAGTTACCCGTAAATAGTTAAAATATAGCTGGTGTGCGACGCAATGGCAGTGAAACCTAGACTTCATGTATGTGCTGCAGACTCTGAACGACGTGTTCTTGAGCTTTCGCACGTGCAACTCAGCCGATGCACACCCTAAATCTTCTGTGAATCAATTTTTACCATTTATTGAACATCTAAATTTTATACCGCCTGCATTGTCTCACTCAAAATGCACACCTATCTTGGCCGATTTACCATTGGGCAGTGTTATTACCAATAAACATATTTAAACATTGCAAAGGAGATGCTCGTTATATCTATTCATCATTTGAGCTCCCATTTTGTTATTCTCGCTTGCCTGGCGATGATTTTAACCTTCACTATGTCGCTACCCATATGCGCTCTCGGAGATTATGACATTAGCCCCTGTCAATCTGATATGCGTGGGTAGAAGCAGGAAGATTTCAAAATCTGATGGAAGGTCTCGTCTGAAATAAAAGCCTTAATAGCACGTTTGTAGAATTCCAACGTGGAAGAACGATAACCTACAACATTTTGTTGGTGCATATGGTAAACAGCTTGCTTAAATTTTAGGGCAATAATCCGAACGTTATAATATGTGGTAACTCTTGGTATAGTTTCGTCATGGCTGAGGGAAAATCACTGAGCTATGCACTAGTCAACAATGACTCCCTCGTGTATTTAAATCAGGTTTGCATCGGTACAATGTAGCATGTGTCGCATTCTTTTTCAAGCTGCATGTGGACGACCGTAAACATAAAAAAATTACCGAACGTCAACCAAGTCAAGACAATGGAATTATGTCTTGATGACGTAGCAACTAATGGTAGCGGTCATTGTTGGTGATGAGCAACGAGGAAAGAGCAAAACGGCCAAGCGCGGAGAAGTCTGGCAATTCTTCGAAACCAGGATGTATAAATTTCATAAAATGTTGTATTGAGGAACGTAAACCGAATAAGCGAATATGCCAATGTGAATGTGGTGTATTAGAGCGTTCTATTTTGTGTACCATGAAACCGCAGACACTACGCGGTTATTCTGTATCGCCTTTCTTTCAATGCACTTCTGTCAGACTACTTACTTTTAAATATCTGAAGTGCGTCTACTGGTTGTAACGTTTAGCGAATTATTTTGAAACGGACAATATTTTGGAAATGACTTGTGCACTTTGGTCAGTAACAAAAGACTTAGATAACATTGAACAAGTAATTGAATTGTAATTGAATTCTAAAAGGATTTACTGACGTTTCAAAAAATAGTAGACGATCGTTTAGAGTTTCTGCGCCAACATCTGTATTGTCAGAAACGTTCAAAGAATTCCACATATTTACAAATGTGTAATTGTGGCAAACAGATTATTTAATTAGACTTATTTATCATTTAGTACACATACGAAGTATTTTATGCGAAATTTACCACGAGGTCTTATCATGATCTTCAAGCAAGGTTGCAAACACCAACATTCGTCAGTTGGCGTGGCATGTTTCAAGCTTAAGTTTTGTTACACATGCATCAAAACCTGTTGAAAACCCGTATCGTATTGTAAGCTTTCCCATCTTGAACACAAAGTCAGGAGCAGATTGTTTGTGCTAACCCATAGAATGTACCACACATCGGAATAAGACACTTATTAAGGCCACTACTCGCCATAATTTCACCTTGATACTATGTTTGCTAAAGGTGCACAGCGACGGTTGACAGAGATGGGTACTTTGATTGCTTATACACCGAGGGCCACATGTAAATACCGAGTGAGCTGTCACAACTCTCGGATAAAGAAACATGGCTCATGGTATGTGTTTGGCATACTTTGGTTCACAACACTCAAAATATCTATCAAGTGAAAAAAACTGCGAGTCGGTGAACTGGCCAATAACCTCCAGTCGCTGTCTGTCTTCGAAAAATTTGAAGCAACATAAACCCTAATATCTTGGTAAAATTTTCGTCACGTTATGTTTCAAAGATATTTGAAATACCATGTTATTCCTTCTGATAGCCCAACCTTAAGAAGACAAAACTTAAGCATGTCATGTTTACAAGGCAGAAGAAAATATATTAACCCGAATATAAGTATGTTCCTCAGTAAACGTCCTCGGTACGCAATATATAGTCCCAACGGTTCACAGTTCTAGTTCACGAATTTATATTTGGGGATAGAAAGAAACCTAGTTTACGGACGTCCGCGAGATGTTTTTGCCACAACTTCCAGCTTCAAAACTTAAAAATTGCCTCTCAAAATAAAGCAAAATTTTGCGCACTTGTGAGAATGCATTTAGACGGTATGAACTAGGACTATGACATTTTTTGTTTCTACCTCATTGTTACACGAATTTTGGTGAATAAAAACACCTAAGGTTTCCTTCTCTGTGTTGATGGCAAACCTGCCAGGATGTTGTATCAAGATGCACAATGTAAACTCTAATCAACTGTTTGGTGCGCAATTTCCAGGAATCTAAATTTTCAAACCACGCACCTTCATTTATTATGATCACCAAGTTTATGCTCGATTGCTAAAAGACGTATTACAGTAATCAATTTTCTGTATGCATTCAGTAATACCTATTAGAAGTTTCTCTTTCAAAAAAACCTGTAGACATTTTGATTTCATATTTTCTTTACATCCAATGTTGGTTGCCAAAATATATATGGAATCCGTGTAAAATTGAGGATTTGCACTCATCAGGTGCTTGACTTCATGCTTTCAGTAGTATTTCTTTTTCCGTTTACTGTAATTCATGTGGACCGTAGTGTAGGACAACTCCCTAAACTGATTTGCTTTCAAAGACTAAATAGCGATATATTTATACTTGATATGTGCGCTTTAGGAAGTCTTGCTAGTGATTTTAGCCGCACCACCAAACCGATGGCAGCAGCTTGACTCTGATTCTAGTTGCGCGCATACCAATTGTTCAGCGTTGAAGTCAGCGTCGTGTGCAAGCTTTCAAAATGTTTGACCAAATGCGGTTGAGCGTTTGGTTATGTAGTCTTAGCGATAGACTAAAAGCATGAAAACCTCATCGGAAAGCCAGCAAAACATCAGTCATCCCAACTAAGTGCCTGCTGATGCATTGTCATTTGCCATGTTTGCGTGACAATCACATTGTACAATTCGGTTCAGCATCAGAGCATTCGCCACTGATGATTGCTTTCCTGCTACTTGCAATATTCTTGGGCATATGCATTAGGCGCTTGATGAACCTCCAAACTGTAAACGTTGAGGATGATGCAGTCAGTTTTATATTTGCACCTGTTCTTACGCTACAAACTGGGTTAGTACTCTGATGCATTCGTATGTTTGCTGGAAATCACTGTTCTCGATTGATCGGTTGTTCGACTAAGCAGTTTGAAACTTGCAAAGTGCTATGATCCGCCACTATGACGTAAGCTTCGTTGGCTTCAAATCTTTGATTAAGGTGGATGGTTTGAATGAATGGTTTGCTTTTGATTGTATGGTTATGCTCTTATACCCTTATCCACCCTTTAAAGCATTTGCCCATATTTTGAATCTGCTGGTTGGTTCAAAAGTTTTTGGGCCCCACATTATCTTCTAAGAATATTTTTTCCTCCAAATTTGGCTCAGTGGCATCACAAAACGGAACTTTTGTTTGTGGTGCTCTTCAACTGAATGTGATGTTTAATGGCCGTTCACGTTACATTTAGTACGATATGCAAGATACCTCATTTTACATTCTGGAAAAAGACTACTCATTTGTTCACTGACACACCATAACTGGCTTGCCATTTAGGGGAGCGTGCTGCCACTACTTCACCAGCGCACGGTAAATATATATATATATATATATATATATATATATATATATATATATTTTCACGTTGAAAATGGCAAATGTTTGCAAGTTTAAGCAATAGGATTCGTCTGACCCTAACTACCTTTTTTCCCCAACCTACTTATTTGCCTTACTGACCTTCGCAGTTAGGTAACTTTGAAATTTCAAAAAATTATGAAACGTTTTGAGTGGTTGTTGGTAGTTAACCGATACGTACAATTCAGGTTCACCGTACGCTCCTTTGAACAACTGTTGTTCTCGCCTAGTGCGAGTAACATGAGTCGTTGTTTCTAGGCTGCCAAGATTGCTGAACATCAGTGCATATATCCTGGATAAATTGGAACCGAGTTTAAATCATGTATCCACTAGGCTAAACTTTACTTTAGCCTTCATTCTAGTAAAGGTTCGGGGGTATGCGTTGTGCCCAAACATACCGTTAGAGAATTTGTCTTTTTCGCATACCTTTGGATTACAGGCAACTTCTGTCTACTCCCTGCAGCTTTATAGGCTAGTAATCACTGATTTTCTTATCTAGATATCTCACCACTGATTGATGTGCTCCATGTCGTTTCCTAGTGCTTAGTCTTTTGTTGAACCACCTTGCAAAGTTGCTGACGGTTACTGAGATAAGCAATATTGTTACCTTGCTGCTATGCCTATGCATCCAGTAGATTGAACACTATATCTTCACATATAACGTAATTACGAATGCGGAGCTCAAAAAAGTCTCAAATGCACACTGGTTTTGCAGTGATTCTGACAGTAACGAAACCGCACAGATGATCGTAGTTAACTAGCATTTAAATAGGAGCCAGATAATGCAGGCAATAAATGCGATATGGCTCAAACAAAATTTTCTTCCTGAAAGCGAAATCCGTTCATGCCAAAGGGCAGATAAGCGTTGTACAGTGAATTCATCCATAGTAGGAGTGAGTGTATTATTCTAGCACCTCTTGCTAGCAAAACTGATATGACAGAAAACGTGTCAGATCTTGAAGTACAGGAAGATTGCTTAATAGCCTGGAGCGTAAATACCACTTTTGATGACGGAATATGCAATTTTTTCGTCAAATTTTACACCACTGCAACTTCCAAGATGCTCACAAACTCTACAGTTTTTGTTCACAAGAATAACCCTATATTTTGGGGGCCCAAAACATACTGTGAAGGACGAAATGGCGGTTAAATCATCCGAAAACGCCCGCCTTTTCTTGAGCCCGTTAAATAAGAAGAAAAAAACGAAAGTAAATTCAAATACATGATTTAGGCAGTGATTTGTATTAGCAATAGGGGCCTTTGGGATGTTCACGAAAATGAGTTGTGCAATGCTTTGTCTTCAGCCATAACGTTTTTTATATATCGGAATGCATGCACATATGTTTCACATGTATATGATACCGATATTATTGTTGCTTACAAAATGATCGCAGGGTGGTCCGACTGAAATTTATGCTAGAATTTCTGAGAAGTTGTTTGGTAATCACTCATCTAGAAAATTTTCCCTAGCAATTTGTTCTGATGAAGCTGATCATTTTGGAATTTCATTTTATGTGAAAAGCGTACGATCAAATCTGCCAACCTTAAGAACACAAGCAAGGTTGGGATACGGAGTTATTACAATCATCCGGGTGACTATGTAACCGCAGATTAAGGTAGACATCTAGTGCCACGAGAATGGGACGCACAAACGTGATATTTATTTTTCGTCAAATTTTGTGAAAAGGCGATGCGGACTAGCACTTTTCACCTAGTTTTCAAAAACACTATCTGGGCTTGTATACTTGTGCACAGAAACAAATTTGGACATGCTATCCCAACTGCATAAAGTGACTTTGATAATAAATGACAAAACGCGTAAGGAGTCAACGTTAAACGGTTTTCCATGAAAATAATGTGGAGCTATTTTGCTAAACAATGTGGCCCTGCTAAGAATTAGAATAGTGTTTGGAGGTACCTTGGATTTTGGCTAAAACCGAGTAAATTCATTGTATGCCACTGAATTTTGTAGTGAGAGATAACCGCGAAAACTGTACTTGCATGTTTCGTACCAGGCTGCCCGTTCTTTAGGAGGCCTTCTGGACAAATGTTAATCGGTTTAACATTTCTTGGGATTCACTTTAGGATTCATAATAAAAGGCTCATGTTTAAGAAGCTCAGCAGAAGTTTCGTGAAAAGTGACTTTCTGCTATTAATTTTAGAATGTGGTCAGGATTCACATGAAACCGATTGACAAATTCAAGATGTCTTTGTCGGTGAGCCCGCCGCTAGATATATTTTTACGCTGGGCTTAGCAACTCCCAGGCTTAAAATAACTTGGTGCTAATGTTTATTGGAAGGAAATTTTCGCAAGCCCGTCAGTCCTGAAAAAGGTATTTTACGAATGCCACTTTGTGTGCATCTGACTCTTCTAGAAATTGTGCAGTTGTGGGTGTTTTGTCTACCGATTTAGACATTTAATTCGTGCTCAATTGTTATTCAGCTCTCTTTGTTGATATTAACCTTTAGTTTTGAAATGTCATCATGCTCAGTAATGTTTGCATTTACTGGGCTATTTTACGCGTCTTGTTCCACTTTTTGTCCCACATTAGGTCACTTCATATACAACCTCTAGGCCGTCAGAAATAAGCCATTCAGTCCTGAATATGGCGTAAAAATTTAGAGTAACTACAATACAAAATAAGTGAGCAGATAAGAATTTCGAATTTAAAAGATCATAGTTAGATTTGGATACTTGTCTTAAAGGGGTCAGACGTTCTCCAATTGCCTGTGCAATCAAACTACTCCAAAAAAAGTATGAAATTCGTGGTGTTTTAGCGTGCACATTATGCAAAATCCATTCGGGCTAGTTATTCACCGCGCATTCACCGGCGCAAATGCGTGCAGCTACAGGTCACAACATGGAAAACCTGTGGTTACCGGCTTAACCCTATTAATCAAAAATCACATTCACACTTCTGCTAATATATTGCCATCTATAAATCAACTTGCATAATTTTGCATACTTCGCACTTCTGCTTAAATGTTAAGGCAATAACCAATCTAGAAACGTCAGCGCAAATAGCCGTTAGAGGTTCTGGTGAAAATGTAACTGTTGATATGATGTTGATTTTTCGGATGCATGGAAGAATAAAACCATGCTAAATTCCTCTGTAGGTCCCCGGTTTGTTAGTTCACATGAAACAAACAAGAGTACCATGGTACCAATAGTACACGTGCTCACAAGGACAAGAAGCGCCACATAGTTTTATTAGCTTCCAAGATGAGGCTTCACCAAAACCAATGGTGCTCTGTATGGGTGACCACAACCAACTATGACTGAGCACGTGGCAAGTCAACTTACAGGGATTATAACTGGAAGCTTCTGGTTTAACTGCATGAGCAAGTCATTTCGCGAGTTAATATTGATAAGCTACTAGGTACACGATAGTAGTCTCGTTTTCAAAGTTGTTTCAGGCATGAGTAAAATTATTCAAAAATCAAGTGTTGGTGGATGCGGGATTTTATAGAATACATACTCAAATAACTCTCTCTTGAACGATCGTCCTCCTGTCCCGGCGCAATCATTTTCGAGAGTGCACACCAAAAGGGAAAGCTCTGGACTTGAGCTTCTCTCTTTTTGATCGATGGGTGGAGTTCAAATCCCGGCACGGTCATTGGATATGTACCACTGATGAGCTCTAATGAGAGCAAAACTCGAGTCCAGTGTTTGGCCCCTTTGGTGTGGACCCATCAAAATTATTGTGGCAGCATAGGAGTACGAACGAAACAAAATGTGTCGGACAGGTTTAAAGCATTTCGGGCGCTATCTGACTGGAAATCCTTACTGGGGACCAATCTATCGACACAACCAAAGTATGTTACTAGGACATCGTTCGAGGCGTCGGGCGTTCCGCCCACATCACTCAAGCGCGAGCATATTCAAAAATCATTTAGCTCACCAAACTAATACGCTAGCATTATGATGACAGACTTCCACGTCTCTGCAAATTTATTCGACAGTACACAATATCTTTTTATTAAAAGGTTCTGTCGATTACATCTAAATTCTTAATGAGTCGCTTTTTATTTGCAGTCAAGGACCTTGATAACCACTTGGAAATTTGCACCGTTGGTCAATTTATTATGATCCAACGATATTTTGAGCAACGTAAGCACATCGCCATAAGTGTGGGAAATGCTTCTTAGTTCCTGAGTGTTGAGCAGGCTTTTGCATTCGGAAAAAAGTAAGTCTTGTACGGTATTTATAGGGCCTGAAACTATGCATCCGCAACAATACACTTCACAATGCGGCTTTTCGACGCAGACAGAAAACACGTAGACCGATATCATTTGGAAAAGAGATAATGCAAAAATGTTGAAATAACAAGTTAACGGGTATAAACCACAGCCCTGATTCGGGAGTCGCGTATCTAGGATTAGCCGGAATATCTTCAAATTTGTTGCATTGGTTTAGGGTACGATATATCTGCCTCAACGTCCGTGTTAACACCAACACTCATGTGGTGAGATCACTTGTCGAACTTTTCCAATGTGGCGTGAAACTCAAATGTTTTCCCTGAAAAACCATAATGACTAAGGTCTACAGTAATCACAGTATGTTTGGCACATACCCGACTGAAACGTTGTGAGGCTTGTAAGTGATCGTGGGGCGACCAAATGAGGTTGTATTAACTTGAGCATTCTGGGGTACACTGGGGCTCCTACAAGTCGAAAATCGCACTTATTATTATTATTATTTACCTCACTCGAACATGTGACAAGATCTCACTTGATGATCATGTGTTAAACCAATTGCCTAAATTTTTTCTTCAATCAAATGTATTACACCCCTCCTGAATTCCTGTGGGTGAGCCAAAACACAGCATTGCTTCTTCTGAGTTCCAATAGAAACCTGACAAATATCATTTAGACTACCGCTATTAATATAAGCTTTACTTTCAAAAATAGGTGACAGGAACCTACTACATCCCATCTCCTACATCAAGAGCAAACCACATAAGCAAAAAAAATTCAAGTTACTCACGTGCGCGCTATGTGAACGTCAGTTCTACGGATGAATTACATACCGCTGTTATGAGCTGATGATTTTCACAATCACCTATAAGTTTTATCTGGTCACTAAAATACAACAGGCAACTATATCTGAGAACCTGATTACCAGTGATGGTAAAATTCAACTTTGAATCACTACGACAGTTTAGTACCTGGTTTGACACAATTCTATGTTCCAAAAAATATCACCACAAAAGGAGAGTCTTAATTTTAAATTTTATCTCATCAGAGATCAGCCGCGGTGAGCGTTCTCGGCCGCGCAGTGCTTTCAGTTGCGGATACCTGGTATTGAGGATAGTTTGCTTAACAAATCGTCCACAGACCCGATAATTCTTTACTTCAGTCACCAGATTGAACTTTCGATCATGAGTATACAAGCCACCCAATTATTCGTCGTTTTGTGTAGAATGCCGCAAACTGCCCCAAAACATTGTAGAATTGGCCATGCCAAAATAGCGGTGATAATCTAAGCAAACTGTATGCACTGAGTCTGTACGTTAGACTTTTATGATTCTTGTCGATTTGGAGCGTCAAATAAACAAATAACATGAATAACACCTCAGTTTTCAGCTGTTCTAAAAGTTAGTTGACGTATTTCTTTGCGAAAGCGTGACTAGAATTTTATCACAACTGCTCAACAAAATGCACTGTAGAACATTCAATTGATAAATCATAAAAGATTGGAGGCAAAAATCATGTGAGCTCAAGTGCATCGAATAAATTTTTTTATGCTATACCATTTTTACCAAATCGGTGCTTCTATTATTTTTTATTTATTATTATTTAGCATATGTCGAGATACCGGTCTACTTACACGTGGCATTCAAATAAGTTACTAACGGAGAAGCAAGTGGTTGTCGGCATTTGTGGATTATTCGCTATTCTACGATTAGCCCATGTTTTTTATAAGCCATATGTTAGGGTGAGACAAATACTTAGCACTATGAGCTGTATATTATCATGGTTTTTGCTACACTTAGTCAAAAACTAGGCACCCACTTTGTCAGAAACACTTTACATAATTAAGCCTCTTGCCTAGTTTTCTGGTCGTTGAAGCCCAATGGTCATGAACCAAACAATCTGGCCAGTTGCAGCAAACCCTCATTTTGAATAAGTGACATTTGAATAGAAACTTGCATTAACAAACCTTTACACACATCACCTATTAGCCAAATATTGGAGTGAATTCACCTTAGATGGGATGCTTTTGATGAATACAACAGTTGGCTGGTAAAAAAGGAAGATTCTACGAATGTTCTGTAGAGGATTCTTTCTTTATTAAAAGTACTATTTTAGTGACTGAGACTCGCATCCATGAAGACTTCGATGGATAAGGCAAATACATGTACTTACGTGGTTTAGGATGTGTGATTGGAGGCCTGGCTACAATACGTGCCGTTTAAGTACAAGATGATCAAGCTGCTTTTCCATGGCTCAGGGCTGAACGCGATTTCAAAATGCTATGCGGTTTCGTGGAAAGGAAAGTGTCAATTATTACAAATAAGTGTGGCAGAGTTATGTAGATTGTTCTTGTAACGGTGATTTTTGTGTCCAAACATAAAGGCTTCATTGTCTTTCCAAAATGGTGTATCTGAATGTTCAAGTAAGTATACCGGTACAGAGAGTGATGAGAACATCAGTGCAGGAAACGTTACCTTTCATTCAAAAACGACATAATTTTTTTCTGCATAAATACAGGCAACTACCTGCGAAATGACTGGCCCGTTTTTTTTCACAAAGATATGCAACGGGGGACAGTTGCGGCAAACTGGAAGCTTGGTCCGCATTGCAGGTCAAAATGCGTTCAAGACAAATGTGTGATTTTCACAAAACTTCTCACTTCACGAGAAGCTGTTTACTTACCTGAATCTACTGGATAAACACCAAACCGCTCTTGAGTAATCCGTGCGTGTTTCGAGACGGATATCTGGCGTATTTTTCCGTATTGAACAGCAAACTTTGGCCTGATTAACGTAAGGGTTGCAGGAAGAATCATCACCAGAAAATGGCGTGTCTGTGGCGCAGAACTGTAATACAAGCGTGTATCACCTGCTCGAAATGTCACGTTGCACAACCGAAAGCAACCACCATTTTTTCCGACTCATTGTGGTATGTGGGCCCTTTAAATAACTAGCTTAAGCAGTACGATAAATTATACGCATCGCTGATTCCAAACGCATTACAAAAACACCCGTTTGGAACTCGTAATACAGCGCTTCTTGTGATAGGCATGCATTGTTATTCTCAGACTTCCTGGTATGAAAATACTTTACGTACGGATGGTGTAAACCCACAGAATTAAAGGTTACGGAAGTTGCCACAAAATATTTACGCATAGAGCAACTCAATACGGTGTGGCCAAATATATCTGGGAGGTAGATGGGCTCTCCGGCCGATGCCAGATTGCTTGGTTTCAATCTATTAGAACCACGCATTAAAAGGCCTAGCAGACCGAAAGAGTAAACAAGTGTAAACACATTTGATGTGAACATTAGGTAATCACAATTTTGCAATGTGGATACAACTGGTCCCTAAACGGACTGCTGCCTCACTCTCCACTATAATTAGCCACAAAGCTTTCTTATAGCACAGGGATGGTCAGAAACATTCTCTCGGGTGTTCTGCGTCTGTCCGTGCCTATCATCCTGCCAGCAATTTGTAGATGTCCTCTACGCGAAAACTCAGAGCCGCCACAGTAATGTTGTAATTTGCATCCATAGCTGATATCTCTTGTACGCATATAATTCTATTTAAAGATAAATATTTTGTATATTTGGAAGTAGTAAAGTAGTTGGTCCATTTCCAGAAGGAGCCACATAACACATATGATCGTTTTTGGAAACTGTCGCAGATAAAGAATCTACAGTCTAGTTTATGCCTAATAATAGCACCGAGATTTGCACTACCCTGCAGGGTACATAACTTCTTGGTTTATTAGAAAATTCTGTGGCATCTGGAAGCTGGGATGTGCCATAAGAATGTGCATTACCTGAAGTGGGAAATACGTGTGGTTTCTTGCTTTCGTACCTCGGTGGTCAGTACACATTCAAGGAAATGATTGATGTACACCGAAAGTAAATTTCGTACATGCACATTTCATCTTGATGAAAGGATAACATTATCTATTTGGCTTTGCAGACCTCAGATCTCGCATCTGTTACCGTTGGTGGAAGTGGTGCAAAGTGCTTTACCTACGTCACTTGGTGCGATGCCGCTCATTACCCAGACCATCTACATTCATTTTCGGTTATTAGACTTTCGTATTCTTTGCTTTGGTACAGTTTTCACCTGCAGAAATGAAACCTACTGCAAGAATATACCCCGATTTTTTAGAGTGCTCAAAATTGCCACTGAACTTCTAATGTTTGCCAAAGCCTTACTTTTGATTAAAATCTGGTCTGCAAAGTTGTGTTATTTGCCAAAGTTAGTTGCAATTGGGAGTTGTGTACCAGAGCACGCTCATGTTTGTAACTACTGTAATGAATACTCCATTATATCGCCGCCTCAGAACTGAAGATGTGCCAGCAGCAGTGACGCTGGAAATAATGCAGAATGACTTCCGCCATCGCGTATATTCAGGCGTTTACCCAAACATATTGATTTAGACTGACTGGAACTTTTGGCTTATCGAAACCAATTGCGTATGAAAGACCATGATAGCACCTGTGCAAGTAGCAACAGGCTGCAGTGTTTCGATTGATTACCCTTTTTTTCTGCCAAACATATACAGACCACCACATTTATGCAATTTTCATCTGCAATCCATACCTGGGAAGACTGCAGCCAGATTTGTACACCTTCCTAACATTTATAACGTTACCCAACAGGCAAAGAAAACCAGAAAAACGATGTGACATCTGAAGGACTGCTCTGATAGGTATTTCAAAGTGATAGTCTGCTTTTCGGACACCGTACCATACTTGGTGTCTGTTTGTTCTAACAAATTTTTATGGTTCATTTACGCCTAGCTTCAAGACGGGTCCATCGTCGGCTATAATCTCTTCCGTGAAAATATCGAGACCATTGAAAATCAGCATAAATTATCAAAGAGCCAGTTGCCATTAACCTGGTACTGAAAGAAATGTCGAGTGAACATAGTGGTAAATAAATAATGGTAAGATGTACAGAGAATAGACGAGTGGGGTTTATTAGCATCTGCGCCTACTAAGGTAATCGAAAATGGACTGACATGGCTCGGTAATGGTCTGGGAGATTTATGAGTACCTTTGAAAACCCAATCTATTCATGACTGCTCATGAAGCCGCTAACCTCGGCTCTTCAAACGACATCGACCACTGCCGTACAGAACTTTGTAAAAACGGGAATTTAAGGTGGCACAAATGACAGTGTAGCCTGCAGTGTTGTTGAGTTTTGCCAGTGTAAATGGTAATTGTAATTTTAACGATTTCATTTTACATTTTATGTGTGCGGCTTTGAACGTAGGACGAGGTACTTGCCGAATGGTCATGCTGAGATACCACCCAGAAGCCGTAGACGTCACAGTCTTGGCTAGGCTGACATTTGCTCTTTTGATCTAAGCGGTCGATTTAGTTCTTCAGATTCAGTGAACAACGGTCAAGCTCGCTTTTTGAGTTTGGATTTTGGAGACAATGAACGATGCCAGATGTCTATTTGTTTTTTAAAGCTACAGTAAGCAAATCTAAAAGGAGTCCAAATAATCACATCCGGGTTGGTTTTGAACTTTTAGCCGCTAGTTTGCGCCTAAGACAAGCTTACTTTGAAGGTAAGGTGTTGATTTGCTGTGATGAAACAATGTGTGCTGACGCCGCATCACCTCCTCAGCACAAGATAAGAAAAAGTGGAGGCCATTTGGATAATAAACAGCTTATTTGCAAATAAGATACATAGCCTGATTTCCGGCGTGCAGCATTGCTGAAACATTATAGGCGCCTAACTCAGTGATTACCAGCTTTATTGTGTAGCGTAAGCCTCAAGAAATGAGTTGATATCACTTTCTCGTTGTTGTGGATCGCTGCTGTGTATAATTAACGTATTCAAGCAAGACGGTCGTCCAGGAATCAATAATATTCCCTATAATAGATTGATGAACAGATAACTATTTCGTAACCTTTATCCATTTAATAAGCAGAATACACACTATTAAATCACGCGTGATTTTAAAACAAAAGGCTAAATAATTCGGCAGACAAAACAAACTGAATAGATCACGTGCGAATATCTATAAGTTTTGCTGCATTTTCCAGGGCTTATTGTGTTTATAGGACTCAGATTAAAAAAACAGTGAGCCCAGTTCCCAATGGAATTCACAAACTTTACTCCTCATGATGTCAATTGTTTTCCTGCTTGTTGCCGTTGTTATGCATTTAGGGTGCGTCTGAGGTGATTTGCTGTCGATGCGTGATGAGGCCGAATGAACCTATCGAAAACATGCTTGATTTGCAGGAGCTTACTGGCCAATAATAAATGGCAGATTTGCTGGGTTAAAACCACGATCCGTCTGCAAACTTCGGAAAATAATGTCGCCAAGTACCTTGACAAAAATAAATACAATCTGTTAGGCCAGAACACCGAACCTATTGACTTCTTTTCAAGGCAGA
Organism: Opisthorchis felineus; assembly: GCA_004794785.1. NCBI lineage: Eukaryota > Metazoa > Platyhelminthes > Trematoda > Opisthorchiida > Opisthorchiidae > Opisthorchis > Opisthorchis felineus. The sequence goes on from SJOL01007058.1 coordinate 35,139, forward strand.
GCTGAAATTCAGATTTATTTGACTATTGACTTCTTGGTTGTTGTGAACACGTCTGTTATCTTAGTTTCCTTTCAAAAGAGATAATTATATTCACCCAAATTTAAAAATGTTGAAATTGATTAAATAAACGTATGCTGTTTTGGTCATATTTTATACACGCCTTCCGGGGAGTTGTACAAGAACCTAATGCCGACTGATCACCAGTTATCGTAAAACAATTTGTCAGTAATTGGCCACCTTTTTAATTCAGCATGCATGTTGAGATAAATATACCTCAGAGCCTTGGCCACTGAGAAACCTGATGTGTTGCTGATTGGTGAGCGGTACTGCAGAAATCGTAGGCAATACAAATTCGGAAAGCATTTTAGCAACATATAATTTGGCAAGCTTAAAAGAGTAAGAACACGGCTTCGAACACATTACCGCTGACTTGCTGATGCAGACGATGTGCTATTAATCTTGCCATACTAACAGCTTATGTATCCTACTTCACCATTTTAACAAAATTGGCGCTTTATTACTCGGGTATGTCCAGCCTATGCGCAAAATTACGCAACTATTGCACACCAGTAGGATTCATCTCAAAAGCCCATTTTGTGGGGTCGTTGACAGCAAGTCGTTGATATTGGCTTACCTTATTGAAAACCGAATACACCGTTGGCGACAAAAGTGAGATAAATTTACAAATCTGTCCGTCTGTGACAATTTGTACTTAAAAACAAATTGCTCGGTGGAAGCAGCGGTTGGAAAGTGTCAAACGTTGTAGTTGATGACGAAGAAACTGAAAGAGTGAAAAAAATCAAACGAAATATTTATAGGGGGCAAGTTTCATAATCGGCTAAAGTGTCAGACATCGCACAATCGCATGAAATCGGAGTCACTCAAGTTGGTGCAACCGACACAATTGAGGAGTAATTTACCCGGGACTATACAGATCTGTTTTTTTCGCCGCACATCTAGGTATCACCGTCATTAACCGTTGGTTGTGGAACTCATATCTGTGTTGTAAAACAAAACTGAGCCCCATGAGCAGTTAGTCAAAACAGTCTCACAATGGCTCCGGTACTAACAAGGGATAATAAGATAAAATCGTGCTCACTGGAGAACTTTCAGGTAACACGTCCGCAATGGAACTACTGATACTTATTATCTAGTATATCAGTGGGAACTAGCTTATTTCTTTAACATGAACCGACGAAGAAACACGCCGCTGAGTGATTTTTGTTGTTAAACAACTCTTTTTTATGCAACATCATAAATTTTGCACAACTATCTTTTTCTCCTTGGTAGACAGTATTGCATCGTCTGACAGTGAAATTCGGTATGAAGATTCCACTCGAAAATCGCCGAAGATGGTCACCTAGAGTCCAAGTAGACACTACTTATCAACTCCTTCAGTTTTCTCTATCCTGAAAGCGATGTGGGTTCAAAAATGACTCGTTTTGCTCAATTTTGAATGATTGTAAATATTTTGGAAGAAACTCTGGAAATAAGCCTTCTAACTAGAAGAATCATGCCCCAGCAATTACCAATTTTGTGGGTATCTTACTCCGTAGCTTGTATGCCGCCGATAGCTGCGCCTCGAATGCTTGAAAAGCACGCCACAAAAGTCAATATTCTACCTCCCTATTAACCACCTCATAAACCCGATTATAACTTCCTAAACTGCATATTTGAGGGCATTTTCGTCACGCTTAAGCAGATAGTTTGTTCAGTCACCAGACACTGCAAAACGTTTCACGACAAACCCAACATTTAACACCATGTAGTATTTTCGATTCACGGAAACGTCTTGAGTAACAGGAACATGCGTTCAGTCAATAGGGTTGTGTTGGACCCTCATTGTCTTAAACATTGCGCCGGAGGTTCTAAGTTCCATAAATACACATTTTCTGCTTAAATTATCTTATAAGTAGAATTTTCAACGCCAAAGATGCTTGCAGAACGGCGACGAAATTTCAGCGATTCCCAGAAACCTAGACACAGTTTCAACTGACTTAAAATTCAGGGTGAGAGGTGGTTAAATTATGCAATATTACTAGCGATAAGTTTGCATACAACTCTCTCCACAACAATGGCATTTCTTACTTCAATTAAAGGCCCATACTCTGCTTCAGGAGAGCAGTCATCTCCTTCGTCTTGAAAAGTGAGTTTATATTTTACCCATTTATTCGTAGATTCGTCGCAGTTCTGCGCATAGATACATGCAGTACAAGATCACAGGCATCCCATGGATGGATTATTTTCATCCCGTATTCTAACAGAGAATCTATAAGGATATGATATTTTGACGTCACACATCCACGAACCCATTCCTTGTCCGAGAGCTGACGTTTGACGTAAAAGTCCTCACAACTCCAGACTGTGTGAGATCAGGCGCTTTTATCTGCGTCCTGCTCCACTGAACACAGTAGCTTTTCAAACTCAACCAATATATCCGTCAAGAGCAATTCCGGAAATTGTTCAACGCCTAGTGCAGTAAAAACTTGTCCATTGTTGTTTCCAGAGGAAATGAGTTTCGTTCCACCCATACGGCATTTACCGTTGCCACTGACCTTTCAGCCAGACAGTTAGAAGCGCGATGGTAGGGTGATGTTAAAAGAAGTTCTATCCAGCTGGTTTTCATAAGCAGCTAAAAGTCGCTTGTGTGCAAATGATACCAATAGCCGACAAATTTATTGCCTAGCGCTGCAGTATTAGTGACGCCAACTGAAGTATTGGTTTATTTTCTCCGACCATCCCAAGTAAAGCATTGTGGTCTTCGTGTATGCCGAACGTTTGCCTAAAAGACCAGCGCTGAAAACCTGTAACTTCGACTAAGATGACTAACGCCTCCATGCCAATTTGTGCGTTAGCCCTGTTTGCTGGCGACAAATACAGTGAAGTCTGACTAACTGGTTTGGGAATTTACAGACCATCCGTCTGCGGTAGCACTCCCACTCTGTAATGTGAAGCATCGCTGGTAAAAATAACTGGCTTTATTTAATGGAGATGAATAAGTACTGTAGAACTCATAAAAGCATGTTTTGTGCGTTAAAACCCTCCTGCTAAAGGTTCTAACTCCAGCAAATTCCCTGACCCAGCAGGGATTTCAACGAGTGTAAAACTGTTGCAACTTACGGAATATACCATGCATAGTTATTCACACTTCCTAGGAACGATCTCAGGTGATGCTGGTCCCTTGGTTGACGTGTTTCTAATACTCGACGTACTTTTTCCGCTACACATGTTGACCCTTATGTACTGATCATGAGACCCAAATAGTCCGTCTGACCCGTCAGAAAATCAAACTTCTTTCTTATTCGTAATCTACTGCCTTTCAAGCAACCAAGCTTCATCTTCAACTATTTTAGATGCTCATGAATGGTACATCCGGTTATAAAAATATATACAAGGGAGAACTTTTTCGGCTTTCTCACAATGGTGTTTTCAAGTTTACACTGAAATATGGATGGAGTGAAGAGGATTCCGAAAAGAGGGTGACCAATCAAAAGGTTAATCTGTGAATATTGATATCTTAGTGGGTTTTGCTTCCTGCGTTTATTCTTGTTACGCGTAACCATGAGCTAAATCCAGTTTTGAAAAAAATATTTGCCCTTAGTGAGTTGTGCATAAACGTCTTCAATTTTAGGTACTGGGCAATTTCCCGCGGGTGCGTTAGCATTGATTAAGGTGTTAGAGCCACTGCAGAGTTTGACTGTACCATCCGGTTTCATTACCCTAAAAATTGGTGTAGCCCGCTCCGGAGACGCCCTACTTTGAATTATTCCTGCACGTTGCAACTTTTGTGGTTTTTATTCGAACTCTGGACGCATTAAATAATGCAGTGACGGAGCCTCTAAGAAACGCTGCTGTGCTTCCGGCGGAACGTCTATATTCACCTTCTCTCCGGATAACCTGCTTTTCTGTGGTTCTGAAAGTCCTAACAGATCTGGAGCATTCCCTTAAGCGATGTATGTGGTTTTGTTTTTCGTCACACTCCTATATGGAACATTCGAATTTTTCGTCCCGAACAACCTCACCTATTCTCCCGTTTATGTCCGAAGACAGCCTGGGGCCTGCTGAATCTTGCGTATCTCGGCTGGTCCCAATTTGACTTGCCATGATTTTCTACTGTAAACTACAATAGTGCTACCCGCGTAAGGAGGAAAGCCCTTCGCTGCGGAGTTGTTTATTGGAAAAACGATAACTAAACAGTCACAGACTATTGGACAGGAAAGTCAAACTCCCATTTGCACGTTGTTTTTAAAAACCGAATATCCGTCTTCTTCTTGAACGCGTATTCTTGAACTCTACTGGATATGCATTGACTATCAAGCAATTACAAACGAAAACAGCAAAGTAGTTCCAAAACTTCCGTAATAAATCCCACCTTCCATCAGATCAATTCGGAGTTACGAGAGCACACCTACTACTCGCATGCCGCATCAGCAGTATCCACCGTTTCACACCTTTCCCTCTTAAAGGTCACCTGCATGCCACCGATTTCTATTTGCCCCCGTTAGGTTGGCTCCGGCCATTGGTCCGTTCGTCAGCTTTTCTAGTGTGTCATGCCACATCCGGAGCTGCCGCCTCGACCCACTGCGACAGGTGTTCTATCATCGTCACGATAAATTGCTTTCCGCTAGTTGTCACCGGAAAGGGGCCAATGACGTCCACGGACCATAACTCACCGATTTCTGATACAGGAATGGGTTCCATGGGATAAGTTACCCCTGCCGTGGCACTGCTTACAGGACACCGCATAATCAATCAGCTCACTTCACATCCCGGGCCAGTCGGCCCTCTGCCGAAGTAAGTCGTACGTCTTGGTGCACCCTGCGTGCGTCATCCCGTGACATTCGACGATCAGCTTCCTCCTCAAGACCGAAGGTATTACGGACAGAACAACACCACAATCGGCGTTGTTCCAGGAAATTTTGGCAGCTTCATTCAGACTCAGCCTATCGAAACGACTCCGGAACTTTTCCAATTCCTTGTCTTCGTCTCCAGTCTCAATATTCCCTCCATGAAACAAGGCTGCTGCAACCTCCCGTAACACACAATCCTGCCGCTTGAGTTGCATTAGCCTTCCTGGTTCCAGTTTGACGACGAGGCTATTGTCACCGATCATGATCCTGGGGGACCTCGTCTTCAGCCTCTGGTCTTGACAGCAAATCAGCCAGGTGGTTCTCCATCCCTGGCACGTGCCAGATCGTGAAGTCGTACTCTTGCAACCGGAGTGCCTAGCGCGCGAGCTTCCTGCGAGGGTCTCTGGTGGTGCTGATCCATTCCAGGGGTTTGTGACCGGTCTCGACATGAAGTCGTTGTCCAATCAGGTATGGCCTCCACTTATCCAGGGCCCAGACGATCGCTAAAAATTCTTTTTCAACAGTCGAATACTTCTGCTCAGCGATGGTCAGGACACGACTGGCATATTCCCTAACCCCATTCCTCTGCTTTAGGACAGCGCCGATACCGCGGTCGCTAGCGCCGTTGCAACAGTAAACATCCCTCTTACCCTGGGCAGTTTAAGGGTCAGTTGCCGATCCAGCATTCGTGTTGTGACACGTTCGAAAGCCTCGTATGCTTCCCTGGTCCATTCAAACTTCCGATTTTACCCAAGTAAATCGTACAGTGGAGTAGCAATCGTGTTGAAATCCTGGACAAACCGGCTTTAGTATGCCGCTGGTCCAAGAAACTTCCGTAGACATCGCTTGGAATTGGGAACAGCAGAGTCCTCGATCTTTGCCAGATTTTCTGGCAGTGGGCTAACCTCTCCGTGACCCAATTTATGCCCCAGCAGTGTCACCGAACTAGGAGCGAGCTGTGTATTGGCTTCATTTATCCGCAGGCCCGCCTCCCAGATAGGCTTCAATACGGCCTTCAAGTGAACTGCGTGCTCTGGTTCCGAATTGCTGTACACAATGGTATCGTCTTCGTACACGGCAGCATTCTGTAGACCCTTCTACAAACGAAGCATCAAGCGCCGGAAGGTGAATGGTGCCCCCGACAAACCAAACGACATCCGTCTAAATTGATATTGGGTGTCCCCAAACGTGAACGCCATTTTCTCCTGGTTCTCCGGCTTGATAGATAGTTGCCAATATCCGGAACGCAAGTCGAACACTGTGAAATACCGGAAATGCTTGTGCGAATCGAAAACCTCTACAACCTAAGAGACAGCTACGGCCCGATTTACGGTAAGTTCAATCAAATGCCGGAAATCCACGCAAAACAGGTACTTTCCGTTCGCCTACTTTACAAGCACAATCGGGGTGTTGTATGCACTGTTGGCCTCCTCAATTATGCCGCTTGACAGCATCTCTTGAACTTCCTCACGGACCTGCTCCCGTAGATGGAGCGGCAGCGGACGGGGTCCGTAAGGTAGAAAGCATTCAGACGAGAGAGAAGTTTCTTGATCGACCCACGAGCAGATCCAAATGGATCTTCATCGCCTGTGAAAAGTTCGGAGTATTCCTCGACCGCGGATTGCACTGATGGCACGTTACAGGACGGAAGTTTTCGGATATGCAGCACGTTCACGGCAGTACTTGGGTAAACTTCAAGCTTGACTGCGCAACATTTGTCACCAGTTTTCTCCGCTTCAATTGAACCACGGATTCTGCACCCTTGGGAAAATCTGCTCCCAAAAACCTGCTGCATACGCTCACAACATCGTCTCACGCCGCTAAACTTCGTCCAATTCACATTCGTTTTCTGCTGCAATGCAAGTAACTATTCAGCATTTTGGGGCACGTAATAATTGCACTAAATAACTGTCGCGCGTAGACTGAAGTATTTAATTTGCATCCAATTCAGCTGCAAAATTCCACCTCCATCCAAGTTAATCCCTAGCTGTTAACAGATAACGCTTATAATCCCATGTTGAATTAAGTGTTCGAATATTGCGCAAATTCCGCTGAAAAGAATAAAATACTCATGGACTGTTCCCCTTAATGAACAATAGTTAATGGTTTCAAGAAATTCACATTTCTTGCAAGCTTGTGCTGTAACGTGAATCTGCATGTGTTTCACCCATTTTTCCATAATTAGGCGGCGAAATGAACAGGTGATTACAAACGCACGAGTGCTAAATCGAATATATCTAAAGCAGGCCTACAATGATATTTTACATCATTCCTCACGTAACTTTACAAACACCTTTTGAACAAGCTCTAACCAAGTAACCAAGGTCCTTCATCTACTGAAATATTCTGCTGGCGCTATTATCCAGTGCTCGCCAAATGAATCTGACAGGACCTCGGTCTAGAAGCATAAGGTGATCGTTATTGCTGGGCAACTGTGAGGGTTAAACAACCCTCTCACATCTATCCCGTGATTCAACCATTACAGATGCTCCTTGGTATGCATGGACAACCTAACGCGAATGGGGAAATGATTTCCAGTGCAATCAAACAGTATGATGTGCAGACAGGTGCGTGAAACATTATAGCGTCAGGGGAGATTTAGCTCACCCGGTCACTCGTCGAGTGCCTTCAGTTTCTGTCAATCTAATGCACACGAATAATTCTCTTTCCAGCAAGTCATGTCATAATGGGAGACAAATGAGACAAGTGAGATGATTTATGTGGCTGGATGATCATTTCTAAATGACTCTGTCAGTTGTCCTAAATATTCACAATAACCTTAACCATTTACTGAGCCGATGAACCTAGGGTTATATTGGCTTTCATTCTGCTACTTCAGGTCCGCCAAAGGATACCTTATGGCTGGGGGACTAGACTACTACTTAGCTGTCATTTTTACAGGCAAGAAAATGGATTTGTGGCCATGTTGAGATAACCATTCGTCCATAGACTTCCGACGTTTCTACATAAAAGCCCTGCCGATGTACAGCCCTGGTTTATGAACTGGATCTTCTGCATAACAGGAGACTCCTCCAGAACAATTACTGGTATTTGACTGTTAAATGTTTTCGTCGTGAGCAATCTAAAATAAAGGGCTTCACAAAACCACATACCAACATCAATGGTGCTGAAGTGCCTCATCATACCGCGTAAGTTTCTTCCATTTTGGTTGCAGACATACCCAGCCGGATACTCTTTGACAATATAAAACGAAAGCTTGTTTGAGAATTGCCCCTCATTGAATGTGATACCACTTGATTTTTGGAAATTCCAGGAGGATGATCCTTTCCCGCTTGGACATTTTGTTTACTGTTCAGCTGTTGACATTGACCCCAATAATAGTCAAATGCATACGCAAAACCTGATAAAACGTACTGAAATATAAAAGTGCCATCAAAAAGTGAGCCTCATCAGAAGTATTCGACACTCACTTGGCAGAAACATGCCTTAAAACGTGTGTGCTCTACCTTGGTTCTCTTAGCACGAGCTCCTTAATTGGTTGATATTCCAGTTAAACTTGATTGCCCTGCACACGGTACAAGATACGTTATCAAGCTCTGAAGAAATATCACACGCGGCAAAAGGCCGTCATTAGCCAGAGATATTATTCTTATGCGGAAATAACGGAAACAGCGAGTTTTGCTGTTTGATATATTCAACTGATACTGTTTGCTCGCGGCGTCCAAAAATTTTGCACATGAAAAGTTTGGATGCTTTTGTGACAGACTCGCTCACCGTATCTCCTCACAAACAATCATGTTGGTTACTTACTGGTTCAAAGATGTCACAAGTTGATGTTCCATAAGCGGAACTAAACAGGGCCACAGAAAATAATTTTAGCCTCAAAAATTATCGCCACACAGTTAAAAACTCCTATATAACATCTAGATCATGGCCCTATCCTTATCATTATGCGACGTTTAATCCATTTGGACTTCTATTACTCAAATGGAAAACCGTTGATGTTCTAATGGATGGAAATGCAACCAGATAAGCTGTGCAAGAAGTCATCCAAGTCCTTGATGGTAAAGGGGAAAATTTAGCTTCAACGTCCTGCTCACAACTTTTGTGGGCTAAAATTTTGCGAACCTCGGTTATTATCACACGACGAATCATTTGCTAATCAAATGATGTATAGAAATGTGTACACAGTTTTGCCATCCTTCGCTGATTCTACTCTTTTGTTTGCGATGCATTCAGTGGTTTTCAAAACGTAGGTCGCATAGATGGCGTCGTTGGTCTTGCTTTGTAAGCATGTTTGCTTTCGCTTCTATCACTGTTATATGAATTATACGGGAACTACGCGGTATCCCCAGACGGCTAAATGCACATCTTGCACTGTACATCAGTTTACGAATTTATATTCAACCGTCACAGTTGCTCATCATCAACAACAATCGCCGCCTTATACTTATTAGAAGACCTAAAAGAAAAGTCGCTGAATAAATGCTTCTGTTCTCCTGTTGGATAACAGTTTTTTCTTTTGATCATTTTCGTCTCAGCAAACATGCCTATCGATGGTTGGCGATAAAGCGTAATATTTTCCCCTGAAACTTTCATTTGCCACGCACGCTGGTCGCATCCGCATAGCAGCTCACTTCAAAAACACACAAACCAGACATGGCGGAGATCATTATTGGTCCCTTATTAAATGGGTTCTAGAAATCCTGGAAGAAGTTTGCTCATGGCGCACAAGGTGCTGAAATATAATCTGTTGTTTCATTATCGCAGAGCCTCACAATGTCTCACGAATGTCCATCCGGGGAAATCAAAATTCGATATGGTAATAAATAGAAAGCTCATGTGTACGCATTAGCCCAATGTAATATGCGCAGACTGCAAGCCAGCGTGAACACCAAACCTTATCAAAATCGTACTTCTGCAGATTCACTCTTAGCACTTTCGCTAAGACTGTAAACTCCCTATTGTCGAGAAGCTAGTGAAAGCCCCGGCGCTTGCTACAATAAAACAATGCCACTAGTGTGAAGATTCTTTAGCAAACTTCGATTTGACTGTCGAATTTGGCACTCATTCTTGGTTCTTCTCTCTCTCTCTTCTATATCTGCAGTAACCGAGGGACTAGATCCTGAATAAACACATGTTTATTATGGTGTGTGAACGTGTAGACTGTACTATTTTTTGAAACGCGGAAGTGTGGACTCAGCTTATTTTTGTACGTAGTTTTACGTCAGTTCAATCCATTGGTGTTCCTTGTGCGTCCGTAGTAATATTTCCACAAATGGTCGCCTAAATGTCTGTCCAATCAGAGAGGCTCTCAAATTCGGTCCAGAAACGGTTGCAGGTATTGGGTAACGCTTAGCTACTAAACCGGAGTTTCAACAATATGGACAACTTTTCAATATTATGTATTAATCAAAATATTTCTTCCAAACTAAGGAAAAGCATGCACTGTGGTTTGTAACGTTCATTATATTATCATCAGACACGGGTGCACACCATGCTATCTACATCAATAAAGCGCAAAAACAATGTTAAAGAGACAATGGCTGGCTGATTTCAGCACGTCACGACACTACAACCAATTCGTTTGCTTGGATCGTTCATATGTACAAAATTTGGTCAGAATTTATCTCATCGGCCTAGCACTATTTATGGCTGGATCATCAGGGTTTGCTTCGTGTAATAGCATTCGAATCATTTTGACCGTTTGACCCAATACGGAGGAGTTTATTTTCTCACTGCTAAATAATGCTATCGAACTGCTGGACTAACTTGATTGCGTCGTGGTGGGTTCATCAGTGGTATGTTTCGCCGATGTTGATGAGTCGTTCACCGATGTACCGATCCTCGACACTATTGACAATTTGTGTGATAGTATCTCCCAAAAATAACCTCAATTACATCCTAACTATGGAATGATATTACAAAATTCTTAAGAAATTCGTATTAATTTTGAACTTGAAGAACAAGCTTACAAAACCGTCCACATTGTTCGGATGAACGAACCTCTGAGCTCAAAATTTGAGGGTGTTTGAGCGAAGGATAATAATTTAAACTACAACATCTTGCCTCTATCAGCGTCGTCTTGTCGCCGTCTTTGAGTATACTTGAGGAGTGATTTCAGTTCGCCCTAGGTGCATTTAATTCCTAAAAATTACCCTGTGTATTTCATCTGATTGTGGGTCTCGTAATAGTCTACATTTTCTGAATTCGCCTATCTAAAACTGTGACGACGGTCTTTTGTCGCGTCCTGCCGATCACAAGGACAGGTGCAACTTCTATTATTTGCCGTTTCGTAGTTTCACGAAAACGTTTATGGGCGCAGATTGGATGCTCCGTGGCTAGGAGACCATGCAACCCGGATCCACTGGTGCGACGGGAGAACTTTGTGAAGAAAACGCTGCTTCAGAATTGCTTCAGACCAATTCATTGAAATTCATAGTAGGGCTGGAACATTAACAACTCCGAATCATCCATCTGGGTGCATATTTGTTTTGTGTGTTAATGGGGATGACGTTAGGATGGACAATGTAGCAGGCCTAGTTACCCGTTAAATAGTATCTATACGGCTGCTGAGCTACGTCACTTAGCAAACATCAGAGAATGTGCTCTGAAACAGCATAGGATTAAGCTTGCTAGGTTTACTACCTGTTTCGTAGCTCTCAGGAGAGTTCCACCAGCATAACAGACAATAAATTATGGAATCGGGCCACGGAGCACGTGTGGCAGTACCTCATCCAAATTTGTCTTGTAAGTCGTCGCGTCAGGAACCAAATTGAAATCCCGTACCACAGATCGACAGGCGTCTCTTGCATACCGATTACCGAATTGACCCAGTCGCCCACATTCAAATCCTTAATCCAAGATTCCGCCGCTGATGTTTGACCCAAAACAGCCCAAAGCGTGGTTACAAAATCCATGGAGGAAATGATTTGGTCTTCCCAATTCTGGATCACGTGACTTGCACACACCAGGCAATCAATGCCTGGTCGGCATTACTTTCACGCTGTACTTAAAGAAATTGAGAGCTCCATGTCCACAATTGTGGTGAGAGGAACGCGGTGAAACATTATGTTAACTGTTTTCGTAATGCGCAGCCGTTCTGTTATAACCAGTTTCTTTACTGAAACCTTGTACATATGTTCACGGGCCATCAAGATCGGGTGTGGATGAATGGCACGAAGTGAATGTGATTACGACCACATAACTTTTCTTTTCGCAGACTCAAGAACCTTCCGAATTTTCTGATAGTCGCCGGCTATAACGGTCAACATTTTGTCGCGCGGAGAGTAAGATACACTCAAACAAGCGGTGTTCTTTAAGCCTTGAGTTTCCGATCGTCCGTTAACCTCCATTTTACGGTGCGTTTGGATACCCACACAGTTAGCCGTGAATAATGCTTCAGGATAATTGTACCGGAAGTCCAATAAAGCAGAAAGATAATATTTCCATCCTGGGCGCTGAACTCACCTGAACTCCTGCTCTTGTTTCACTGTACTCAAACCTTCAAAAGTATCAGAGATATTCCACGCAAAATACACATCGGCATTTTTTAGGTTCTGATTGCGTGATCTTGTCGACATATGGATATCACACAGATGAATATGTACTCAGTTCACTGGCACCCCGAACACAGCTCGTTTTCGGCGCCCTCTGGAATGGTGGTATGTGCTGTTCAAACAATATCTAGCGATAAGCGCGGCATTCTGACTGCAAAACCGTCTACCGCATGATACATCACAGTACGTATTCGTGGTTACAATTCAACTCTAGGATGTTCGTCACCAATCGTTTACAGTGCCTATCAAGAAAACTCCGTCAATGCTGATGCGTAGGGCACTTGGTTACGGTGACACATTCGTCAAACTTCTAAGGCCAGTTGGGGTCCTGATATGCGAGGAATAAAAGCGTGGTTGTGCCAAATACAATAGAAGTTCAGTCCTCTCCACGGTTAAAATTCGCATGCAAATTGACAGCATGTTCTTGACTATATTTTTGGTTCAGCACACGCGGTGTATTTTTATGGTCCCTTACTGACAGGGCAGATTCCACATTTTACCAAACAAGTTTCCCTGACCATAACCTAGCCCGAACTCCGTATGGGGCAACAAAACTTCCTTCTGTGGCCAGTGATGGGGTTATGTCGATTCGACACTCGGCCAATCCAGCATTAGTTTGGGCAAGATAATAATGGTTGAAACGCTTCACAATTGTAGCAACAAGGCAGAAATTGTAACTTCCAAGTTTAGGATTTCCTGATGCAGCGGCAGCTGATATGGCCAGATGGTCAGTTATTTCAACGTTCAATCACGTTCCACACACATCGGATAGTGCTGTCTGATTTGATCTTTATGTTTTCTACTTTAATCTGCCACTGCTTCTGTGGACTGCCAAAAATTAGTAGATAGAATTTCGAACGATTCGAATACAAAACACTCTTCCCAGTTAGAAAAATAAAGGATATCCGCCAGCATTTGAACTGCTGAACTAAAACTAATATTCTTGAAAAATTGAAGAAAAAATCAACACACGGGTTTTACACAATTGGAGACAATACAAACTATCCACTCGTAACACACTATTGACAAGATTGCCAACCCCTGTAAGTTCATGTAGCACAAGCGTAGGTCTGCACCAGCAGAATCGGAATCGAAGGGCATTCGTTTTCGTTCAGCTTTACTATTCCAAATAAGGTCACTTATTGTGGAGGCCAACGAACAAAATTCAGTCCACCATTCGCGTTAGGTTTTCCATGCATACCAAGGAACATTTATAATGGATGACGCTCGCCACCACTGTCAGAGGATTTTTCAACCGTCATAGTTGCCCATCGTCAACGATCATTACCACCTTATGCTTCTAGACCGAGTTCCTGTTAGATTGATTCTGTGAGCAGTGTATCATAGCGCCAGCGTACTTATGCAGCCAGAATTGGGGTCTAAACATACCAGTCAGTGTGCCTAAAATACAAGATTTTGCGGTTTGTGCTTGCCAGCTATTTGTCGAGCTGAATCCCCACATGGTGGGGGAGCTGCTCCAAACAAGTATAATAATCGTAAGGAAAGTTCGTCGACTGAGCAATTGCCATACTATGGCTACATGCATACATACAAGACCTTCGGTCGTATGTTAAAATATCGGAGGCTGCATGTGGTTAAAGCAAGGAGCAAGCAAAAACGTTCCGACTGCTAGACTTTACCCTCGTCTCATTTATTCACATGCACGCAATCATATTGCATGAGACCATCCCAAAATCACATGTGTTCAATGTGCCAGTGTTTGTCAGGTCTCGAACATTATGTTATACACCTCTTATATTTTAAGGCGAAGTTCAAATTAAAGCGGGTTTTTCGTTCAACAAGCAGACAACCTAGGCGAAATCGGTCATTGATTGCACACGTTGCCGTCTAGATTCGTGCTTGTTATCACTGCTAATTGTACCTGCGTGTGATGCGTGATATTCAGTGAGCCGAAACAGATGGTTATGTATTGAGGTCACCAATTCCAAGCTTAAAATACATTGAAGTCGAATCTGGTTTCTACCAACCGTGACTGTATTTCGCCTTTAGTTTGCACTGCGGTCGACTTCGTTGGTGACACAAGATAAATTGCCACACGTGAGTTGCCCATTTACATCAGGCACAACGGGCGTTTATTACACAATCCAGCAGACAACTGATGGAATCAATGATAGATAGCGACTACACCGTCTTAAGAAGCGTATCGCGATCAAGCACTGCAGAAGGGTACAGAAAAATACATATTCTGGCAACCCACAAACGATCAAAGCATAACAGTAACAACAAGACAGTGTCTAGTATTGTTAAGAAAAAGGCGCATAGGTTTCGTTTAATAATATGTCGAACAATCGGAATAAACATGACAACTTGCCAAGTGCCCAAGGTGCGTCATTCTACCAGGTTTTCCCTCACAATCAGAATAATACTGATATGAAGAAAACTGGGATACACACAGGCAAGTGATTTCAAGCAGCTTGGGGCAATAATAATTAGCATTGCAAAGGAAACCGACATCCCTAGATTCGTTACTCGGAGAGTAAATTTATGCATAACATTCAAGGGGCATTCGTTCATTGAATAGAGAAAAGGGGTCACTTCGCCTTACTGTGCGAGCTGAACAATCTGACTCAGAGCATACCCTACATAGGCTCAAAGAAAAATGCCTACCTCACTTCGCGACATAGATAAGACTGTCAACCTTTTTTAACCATTTCATAATGATTTGCTTTTAAGCCCTATCAGCCTGAACTGGGTGCTGGTATTTTATGTAGTCTATTGAAGTCCTACTGTTCTGTTTTACCTCTCACATTTTTTCATTTTTTCCATGCAAAATAGGCCATTATTTACAGTGTTCTCGTTGGATGCCGCTGTCAGTCAGTGCAAAATTGCCGGATTTTACACGCAGAAGGATGCATTTAATTTACCCACAACACAGTTTTGAGCGCTTTCTGGAATGATGGTGCAAGCCGGTTTTATACTTTTATTCATATGTGTTTTATGTGCTGATATCGTCAACATGCACCCATTTGATGCACCGTATTCGGAAATTGAGCGTAAGTTGGATCATAAAGCCACCAGTTGTTGTTTGGGCGTGTTGTGTTGCATATCCTAGGAATGATAGTTTATCCATAGACTGCAAAATTAGATTTTTCAAGTGAATGATAAGGGTTTTCCAGTATTACGGGAAAACTGCGGGCCGCTTTTCGTTGATGTTTTGTGGTAACGCACCAGCTAAATTAGTGACGCTTGTTTTGAAACAAAAACATTTGTACTGCGCGGCTTGGAATTTAACCTAGAAATATTGGTCTTCATTGTTGGACCGATACGTGAGCTTATTGGGAGCACTAGTTTGGGTGCACCCAGCTGATGAGTTGAAAAAATATTTTCAACCAAATTATGAGAATATCACTGAAGGTTTACTTTTGGGTTACATAAGCAAGAGAGTAGGGTTGACTGCGGGAATGACCTCTGGGTTGAAAATTGTGAGTCTTCGATTGTGTAATTTAAATGGGGTACAAGAAGGTACCACTGCGAGGTAATCACCTTGACTGGAATGTAAACCAAAATTCTTAAAACCAAGCCTGTTGTCCAGAAGTTAGTTGCGTTTTGATTTTTCTGGATGAAATTCAATTTGGTTTAGAACCCCAAGTTTCCTTTAAGATGATGTGAATGTCCATTGGTCGGTGTAATAACTCACCCGCATCGTCAGTGCTTGTCCAGCTTCAGTACTTTGCAGATTCTTGATGAAATAATTGAACTTTTAAACGATCGCTTTTCTTGTGCTTTCTTGCGGTTCACATATCTTGGCAAATGCTTTAAGCTGCTCCATATCCAATAGTGTTTAAACTGAAAATTCAGACATCTCTTATAACCGCCTTTGATGGAATGGCATCTTGAACGAATTGAGCATGAAGCCTATTAAATACTTTCAACCACGAGTTTCACCAATGGCTCCCGTGGAAAAAGCTCCTTCATTCCTGCAGTCACCAACGTGTTGGCCTATCATTTTGATATGGAATACAAGATCGGTGTAACTTTAAAGAACGTGTACATGGATGTCAAGATTAGTTTAATCTTCCAAAGCTGATTTTTGACGTAAGTGAACAGTAATAGACACTGCCACAATCTCTTTGGCCGGACTTCCAAAGCAATTGCAGAACAGGGCATCAATGATCTCCATGGAACATCAGCAGTAGATAGGGCTGGACCCACAACTAGTTGAGAGTGCATCTGTAGTGGATTTAATGGAAAACCTCAAGCGTACATTCAAGCTATATCCATGGAGCTAAAATGACTAAAAACAGTTGCTAGAAGTTTAGAGCATTTAGAAATACTTCAAAAGGGCTTAGGGATATGCGCAATTGTTCAGCAGATGTTACGCTCTCTATGCGAGCACATCATTTGCCGACAAAACGAGAAAATTATCCAGTGTGGCACACTGCACCAGTCCCTAGGTACGCCATTCTACTAGGTTTTTCATTACTGCGGGTTTTAAGTGAAATGAGATACAAACCCGCAAGCCTTCCAAGCAGCTTCGGCCAAAATTTAATTAGCATTGCAAAAGAAACCGATATCTTTGGATTCGTTGCTCGGGGAGGCAACTGATACGAATCACTCAGTGTGAATTAGTTCATTGAATAGTGAGAGGCGTCACTTTGCCTTACTTTGCGAGTTGAACAAACTGAGTCATAACAAGTCCAAAACAATCTTGAAGAGAAATGGGTACCACATTTTGCAACATAGTTAAGATTGTCAACATATTTTACCCATTTCCCTTTTCCATATTTGATTTGATGCTCTATCAGCCTAAGATAGCCGCCGTTATCCCATATAGACCATTGAAAACCTACTGTTCGTCGTTATTCACTGGAGGCTCTTAATTTATTGCACGCAAAATAGAACATTATGTGCTAGGCTACCGTTGGATGCCAGTCTAAGCCAGTGCAAAATTATCAGATAAAACAGAGGTAAGGATGTACTTATTTTACTCGCATTCAGAGCGCAATACTGTTTGTAAAGGTTTCTGGAATGATGTTGCAAACTGCTCTTAATATTTTTCGTCGTATGTGTATTCTATCATCAACATGTACCCAATTGATGGACCGCATTCTCTATTTATTTACTTGGATTATGTAAGGGTCGTTTGCTGAGACAAAAGATGAACAGGGATTCAACGATTTATCCGAGAGGAGAGCAGATGCATTTATTCACCAACCTTTTTGTTTAGGTTGAGTATTCGGGAAATGGCAGAATAGGAAGTGTAATAAGCAGACGGGTACAAATGTTCGATTGCTGAATCGAATGTCCGTTAAGCAGGCTTACAATTACAAACGACTCTTGAAGAAGCACTAACCAAGCAAACATTGACCTACATCTACTGACAAATTTCGCTGGCGCTATTGCCTAGTGCTCACCAAATCAATCTGACAGAACCTCGGTCTGCAAGCATAAGGTGGTCGTTATTTTTTATGAGGAGCAACTGCGACGGGTAAATGAACCTTCCCCGTTGATCCCAAGAATCAACCATTACAGATGTTCCTTGGTAAGCATGGACAACCTAACGCGAATGGCGGACTGATTCTGAAAGCCTTAAAACAGTATGATGCCCATTCGTGTGCACAAAACTAAACAGCATCAGGGAAGAGTGGGTCCAACTGGACAGGCTTCCGGTGTTTTTAATTACTGTCAATCTGATGCACACAACTCATTCAATTTCTAGCTGTTTATGTCACGATGAAGGCGCCCCAAAATGGATGAATGGGCTGATTTGTGTGACTGAGTGAGTTAACGCAACTACATCGCATTGTTCAGCCAACCTATCGAAAAAAACTTAAAAAATGTCATTGGGTTATCATAAATATTCACAAAAAACTTAGCCGTTTACCGGGCCGATGAACCTACGGCTATCTTAGCTTTCGTTCCACTGTTTCAGCTGCGCCAAACATGCCTCATACAATGCAGACTCGACTACGGAATCGCTGTCATGTTCACAGGCAAGAGATAAACTCTCAGACTATGAAGATTGAGCTACTTCTCCATTGACTTTCGACGTTTCTACACAAAAGCCCCACCGACATACAGTCCTGGATTATGAACTAGATTTCCCGTGAAATAGGAAAATCCTGCAGCACTACTGCCGGTAAGTAGCTTTTAAAACTTATCGTTGAGAACAATCTAAATTAAATGGTTTCACAAAACCACAGGCCAAATTCCCGTGTACGGGTTTACTTTGAAACAAAACGTATGTTGCTTAAGTGTCTCGATTTAAGCAGAATACTGGAAATGAACTGTTTATTATGCCGCATAAGTTTCTTCCATTTTGGTTGCAGGCATGCTCGGCAGATGCACAACCATGAGTACAAGCACACATTTTCCCCAAAAACTCGCTGATGGCACCCATCTGCGAACCACTCCCAGAAACAAAAATATTATGCACGGCAACGGACGGATAAATTTGAACTTGGCGCGTACGAAACTGACTAAGAACATTTACGCAGACGACACAAAAGCTTCATAATTTGACAATATAACACCACGCTGGAATTATTACGAACGACATATGTGCATGCAATAAAATGCAGGTTCATCGATTCGCGGGATTATCTTCCAGTTGAGTGTGGCCGTAAATGTTAATTCGTCAAGAGAAGTACACAAATGGTACAAGACAAAGCTTGGTCAGCTCCGGGGTGCCAGTGTCCTATGCGCCTCAGACGCATAGAGAACGTAGACGACACGGGCAAAGCAGTATGCAAAACATATCACCATCTGTGGTTTTCTCTGAATTCTGAGCAATACGCTTTACTGGAAAGGTAAACCACTTTTCCAATTTAAAAAGTCAGGACTTTAGATACTTAGCTGTCAGTCCTTCATCTTCATTTGACCGACCGCAATAGTGGCGATGATTTGCTCCTGTAACAAACCACACAGTATGTGAAAAGAGCAGCACTGTTAAATATCCAGGAACAACCGAGTTTTCGAGCTGGATGGGCGAATATGCAAATTGGAATTCAAACCAGAGAAGCGATGCATGGGCTTACAAAAACCTGGATAGAAATCCATATGGTGAGTTCAAACACAGAAATGCATACTTTGCAATCTTTCTTAAGACCTACAGGAAGTATGCTACATAAGTAAGCATGAACGTTTCGTAACACCAATCGTTGCAGAACAAATTAGTTCGGTCTACTCCCTAACATACGTCCCTTCCGATCAAGCGGCTAAGCATAGGGTTTTGTACACTAAACCCAACAGACCGGCTGAATATTCGTTCACTAAAATCGTCACACTTCAACTTTGAGCCAAAACTGAAACACTTATAAAATGGGAGATGTGTCCAAAAAACTTTAGGTTTTGTTTGAATTGTGGGCATTCGCGTTGCGCCCGCTATAAAACGGAATTCATAGTCAGTGGGCTTCAGAAAAAAATACCTGCTACGGCCGAGGCGGCGTGCATGCTTTCGCCCAGAAATAAGCACAATTGTTTGTTTCTCATCGGAAGAATGACAGCAGGGATCACTTACATAATTTGGCTTTTTGTGAAATATGGCATTAGCAAACGACACATGTACATGCCTTAGAGCTAATGTAACTTAAAATACATAGCTTTCATAACGCAAATATGGGATATTACCACCAGATAGCTAGGTGTATTCAATTATTGATCACATCTGTCGTACTATATCTGACATATCCCGTACAGTATGCGCACCTAATCTGTTGGCACAAATATCCATACAACTTGCTAATACGCAAGTACGTCCGCGCCCAGACAAACGCTTGCTATGTAAACCTATGCGTGTGTGGATACTACAATGGATCACTCAATCTACATACAGGCAGTCTTGTACGTAGAACCAGAGGCGTGTAGATATATATGTAGATAGATGAACACAGGCAGATGTAGGTGGACATCAGGTTCCATCAGGTTCACCAAGCTCTTGAGGTGTAAGCCACGTGAAATATAACTTCACAACGGGTGGTTTCATGTTTGAGTTGTATGACCGAATGGGGGTCTTCCATCCGTCCTTCGTGGACAAACGGTATGTCGGTTGACACAGGCAACAGAATGGACCCAGGCTGGATCTTAATAAACAATAAAATGTGGCCCGGGGAGCGTCGCAGATCTCAGGCCAACGGCCTGGAAAATTGATCAATTTTCAGGTAGGAACTTTAATTTTATTGCTTCTAACTCTGTGTTGAGGCCAAACTCTTCTGCAAACTGGGCCTCAAAACAGGCGCCACAGAAACTAGAGGCTTGGTTGGCGATACTTGGTGTTATTATAAAAGAGCAATTGTCACAAAATCCCGTTGTTGCTAAATTCCTCAACTTATTTGCCCCACCAAACTTTCTTGCTTCTGCTCGTGGCATTTTGGTTTGCCCTATTCCACAAATAGCGCGGTAATTTTTATTTAATGGTGATCAGTCGCAAAGGACGAGAAAACGTCGTCAGGAAAGAGAAAATTATCTAAGCTTTCCGTAAACGAACTCTTCACTGTCTTGTTCAACCGATAGACGGAGACATGCCAACATTCATATAGGCAGGAAAAACGATTAAACGCATTCCCAAGCGCAGTACGCAAACAGCGGATAGTGTAAATGAATCCAGCCAAATGGAATATGCTCGAGTTGGCGTGATCGTGGTATCAGATGTTCCAAATAATTTGGGCAGCACACAACGCAAACATTCATAAGATTGACTGGAATTGCACGATCAGTGCATTTCACGCGGATGGGCGCAAACCGTAGACACCTCAACATGGAGTAGGCTATTGGTTGGGCGTAGGTTAATCGTGTCTCACAGCTGAGAATTATTCGCCCCCAAACTAACACGACCAATGAAGAAATCAGTGATTCAATTTTGATGAATAGGATACAAGCACAAATTGACACATAATTAAGGATGTTGCCTCGTAGCCAGTGAGACACTCGGAAAAAGACGGAGATACACAAATCCCTGTGAATTTATGTGCTCGGTCAAATAAAGTTTAGCGGAAGTGACTGAGGAAAATAGGCGGATATGTAGATGTTTGAAGGAGCGAAATATGTATAGATAGAGGGGCAGATACGCGGATAGATAGGTAGGTGCGTTGGCTTTGGTCCAGACTACTGTGCATGTGTGAGTTGTAAACTTTCTGGAAGGGCACGTGATAAGAATGTAGTTTAGAATTTCGCTTCCCATTTGGATTCCCGGTTACGACAGAATTTACCATAAAACTCAACGCAGTTCATTTTAGCGCACCAAATTACCCCTCAACACTACCCTGAAAAGCCACTTATGACTTCAAACTCGTTCTACTTTTTTCTTGATCTGATCTTAAGAGCTGCTTCTGGTAGACGCTTTGCCGTCTTATCGTACATCCCCATGCATAAGTGTTCATCCTCCAGGACGCGCAAATGAATGGAATGTAATTTGGCCATTCGTTTTCAATTCAGATGATTGATTACAATAGTACTGACAACAACTGACTACAATTTTTGAATCAGCAAAACCATAGCGGACACGATACAGGAGGTAACTTTTCGTCCTCCCAGCGACATGGTGCAAACTATAACCAATGTCCTGTACAGTCTTGTACAGGACCTGTGTAGCCTAACTGGTCTTCACATATGTCCAGAACACCTTTGCGGTTACGAGTTCCAAAACGTTATTGGAAACAAATGCATGTCATACGTTCTTTGTTATTTGTTATGTATCAGGCAAATTTATTAGTGTGTGTTTCGGGGAAGAACTGACGACAGCACTCTGTTTGGTAGAAATTATTGTAATGTCAGATTGGGTGTACATTGGTTCCACTCATATCCGTCGTGTCTATTTGGCGGAATATGTGAGCTGAATGACCTATAACCAAATGAGACGCAAGATTGCCGATCAAACCCGCAAAATATATTTGTGGAACATCTTTCAACATGGCCAAATGATTCATTTGGAAGGAAAGCAGGCGAATACTACCCTAATATTCCTTCATGGGACGAAACATGTGGTCGGCAGCATCACTCAGGTGACCAGGAGGCTAAGTCTGCCCGAAAATCGCAACCGTACGCCTGAACGAATTAGCCCATTCCTATATAGATGGGCAGATATATAGAAGAATGAATGTAGGTTTGCCTTATTTCGTTGACCTTTAATCTCGCAGTATTTGCCATATATCAATACCCACACTCATATTATCCCATCATACATTTTAGAAGGTGAGTGACAATTTTTACTTGGAGCGTGTGCGTGGATTTCTAAAAAAGAATGAATCTGGTGTGAGTGCGTAGTATGTGCCACATCTTCCTCAGAATCGGTGGATCAAGTGAAATTTGGCCTTCATCGCGCTAACCTTGCGTGGTTCACACTTCTGATAGTCACAAAGCCAACTTGCAGCCCGCGGAATTCTCGGAATATATAAGAGGATCACCATGCCCTTCTGCATTCCACACCCCAAAAATACAACCTAATCCAGTTTGCTGAGGAGCAGCACGCTTGGTTTTGAGTAGAGTCCACATGTCACATATCATCGTTCAGGTATTCAGGCGGTGTCAAATCACATCAGCCGAATAGCTTCATTCATTCATTCATTCTGCTGAATAGTGCACCGTATCTAATTATATCAAGCGCCGTGAGTATCACCTGATGCAGTGTTAGTTTTGGGTCATATATGGTTTGAGAGAAGCAAGCGGTAATTATCCCATTCCGTTACCAATTTCTCTACTTACTGCTGTAAATGTTACATCCCACTGTCAGTATTGCACGATATACTGTGCACCCACGCGTTCTAACACTCAATGAGGGAAGGGGCAGGTAAATTTGGTAAATAGCTCTGAATCCTCATCTACCCGCGAATGGCTCTAATACGACCATTGATGGACATTTGAAACAACTATCAAACTAGGAAATTTTGCCTGCACCTCCAGAAGCACCATTGGACTGAAGAAATCTATTCATTGCGAAGCGTCAACTATGAGTTACCTTCGTTTCATTCTAAATCTATGTGAGCTGGCTAATTTTTCTGTAGATGGCGACGAACATTGCATCGCATGCGGTCCCGCCGTTTCACTCCATATATATGTGCATATATATATACAAATATGCATAGTAAATTCTCAAGGCGGATTTGGTCGGACAAGTATAATTATTATTTTCAAACCTATATTTAATATGCATTATCAGATTTACGGTCATTCGCCGGAGTAAAAGTTACTCATAGTAATTTCCTACTCAAGCAATTGGGAGCGAGTAGATTGAGAATGAGAATAATTCAAATTGTTCCATTTGCTCTGCACACTGTTCAAAGGATTTCTACAAAGAATCGGCCATCATTCGTGCCAGTCCGAGTTTGACGAAATGAACATGACCAAGCTCTACGCCTTAACATTTGCCGTAGTGTTGCAATTTCTAATCAGATTGAACGATTCCGTTTTGTGCGTCTGTTGTGTTGACCTATAGCGCTGTTGATAACTGAAGCACGTTTGAGCCAGCCTTGGCTTCCGCAGAGGTCCGAATGTTGCGGCCTGTAACTGAATAGAGTGAGAGTGCTCCGCTGGGTAGCACGTCCTCTGATATTTGAGTCTAGTGCAGCTGAAAACCTATCGTATCTGCTACGCTTCTCATACGTAATTCGGTGTACAAGCGGTCCGGTTGGAGAACTCATATTGTTGATTTATTTATAATTATTTCCCGGCCATGAAATAGACTTACTATGCTTTTTCAAGCAATTGTGCAGGGCGTTTTGTGGGGTTATTCGGCAAATCAGAAAACAGAATGTGGAGCAGCTAAATATTCGCTGGGTGTAATCACTTGAATAAAGATCCGCTGTACTGAGAAATTTTAATGTGCAAACACTAGTTGCTCTTGTACTAAACTAAAATCGCTCATCAGGTGCATCAGTTAAATACTCATGTTTCTACCATCGCAACGGATGTCGTTACATTTAGCTTGGTTTGAATGTGCACTTTAATAGTCGGGTTTCCCAGTGTTCCATAACAATCAATTCATCTCGGCTGCGGAAATCTTGCTTTTGCCACCCTGAGAGACCAACTGAATTAACCCATCCGTTTGGTTCAAAAGAGCCCACACACAGACCCGCAGTAAGACTGAATCTGGAAATTTGTCCTGATGCACTGGGTAGGAAATGGGCAAACAATAATTTTCACTATATAATTAGAGATACTTGCAAGCATCTGCATAGCGAGCGCCGAGTGGAATTCGCCGGAAACAAAGTTTGTAGGCTGACTACAACCACAAAAGTAGAATGGCAAATACTGCCAAAATGATACGCTGGGTCATATGGCGTTTTACTATTCAGCCTATTCTGTGTTTCCTCGCTCTTTCTCACACATTCAAGAAAGAGGTGAGTATATAATTCAAACTTCTGTGTATTCCAGTTGTCCAGCAGTAACATGTTTAACATGATGAGAGAAACAAATGTAAAACAACTGGGAAACTACTATGAAGCTAATGTTAAACAATTAGGAATAGCCGGAATTTCCACACCTTGTAAATTCTTCTGAGGCTTGCCCTGAACGAGCTCTCTTGTATCAGCGTAGAAGTGACTAGTGCAAACACACTGTAGGTTGATATATGTATCCCGTCGTGTACCAAACTACTACATTCTGGGTACTAGTCTGGCAACATAGTTCCAGTGGATCGTTAGTAATATTACATAATTAAACTCAGATAGACAGAGATATGAATGGATAGATACTTATGAATTGGCAGATAGATAATGATCAAGTGTTTTATATTTGGCCAGAATCATAATCATATATGACGACCGATAGATCAACAGGCTGAATAATTTGTAGACGCACAAGTTTGCGGACTGACAGACAGCCAGACACGCAGATAATAATTGGCTTAATAGATAAATGGATGAGCGGAATGTTATATTCCCACATGCATACGATTTCCGTAGATTAAGTGGGACGAATTTACGGAAAGATAGAAGCTCATTCTGAAACGTTTGTAATTCCGTTTCCGGTGGAAAACAAGTTCGATTTATCACTGAATGCTAGATTACTTTCGCTCAAGCGCATTTTCACGCACATGAAATGAACAGCATCTCACTCATTTTATCCCAGTTGATTTTGTCTAATTTACCCTGGCATTTGTTTGTGTTGCACTTGCTGCTGTGTTCAAAATAGTCTCGTTTAATTTACTGCCTCAAGTATTCTGGGTTACATGGCGTTTTCAATATCCCACCTATTCTGCGTTTTCCCCGCGGTTTCCCACACATCCCAGAAAGAGGTATGTGTCCAATTCAAACTTTTTCGTATTTCAATTGCTCAGCTATAATATGTCTAACTTTATGAATGAAAGAGCCGTAAACCTCCTTTTAAACAGCTAGAAATCGCATGCATCTTTGTAGGCGTTGACGGCCTGGCGACATTTCGTTAAAGGCAAAGCGCCAAAACCTGGCACGTCTTCGTTTTTTCTGCGGTCATTTTGCAAACACCGCTTTAGAATTGGTTGCAAAATAAATTTGGTTGCTTCAGAAATATCGCTCCAATGAATGAATGAATGGGGAAACAACCGGGCATACTGAACGCTCGCAGGTTCCATGTGGTTTCACATTAGCGATGTTGTACATTTGTGGTGTGTGCATTCTTGCAAAATTCCGTGGTCATTCTGCACAGCCAAAGATAAAATGTTCCTTACTATTTCGATGTTGGAATTTGACTTGATTGCGAATATGGACCGTGTAGGGCAGTGAATAGTTTGTCTCAAAGAGCAATCTACTACATGCGTCTCACTGAATGGCCATTATATTGGCCTATAAAATTCCTGTGCAGATTCTTTAGATTCGTAGCAGCCATCAGCGCGGAAATGTATGAAATGCAACACAGCCTTTCTCCTCAATTCAGCTCAAGTGAGGTATGACCGCGAATAAATGTAGCGAATAACCCTTCCAAGTCCAAAAACACGCATCAGACTAAGCACAATGTGCCCAATAATCAAAAATTCCCCACGAACAGAGCAAGCGCAGTCTCTCACAATATGTATCAAGTTCATACCTGCCTGCTTAAAACGTTTGTAGTTATAAAGCTTCACGACAAAGTCCTGCATTCTTGTTTACGTTCAAACCCACGATGCCGATGCTTTTTAATCACATTCACCATACTCCCTACGATACGGATTTATTTTTTTCCTCCCAACGACATGGTGCAAACTATCGCCAATGTACTGTGCAGTCACAAGACTTTTGTACAGTCTGTGCAGCCTAACTGGTCCTCACATATGTCCAAACCACCTTTGGTTACGTTTTTCAAAACGATATTGAAACTAAACGCACAGCACAGTAACCGAGAGTGCTTATAATTAACGAATGTATTATGGTTGCCAACTAGTGTAAACCACCGAGGTTATTCGTTATTTAATGTACAGCATGCAGATACATTACTTTGTGTGGAGAACTGATGACAGCACTCTGTCTGGTAGAAAGTATTGCAACGTCATATTGGGTGTGCATTAATTTTACTCTTATATATCGCGTTTATTTCGCGGAATATATGAGTTGAACAAACAAATGGATTCGTGCGGCGACCGAATGGGACCCCAATCCTAAGGCGCAAAATGCCCTCATTTTCAAAATCTTTGCGAGCGGAATAGAACGTTTTGCGCCGAAATCTTGCACTTTTTTACCTGCGCTTAAACCAAAGATCGCCCTAATCTATTTTCACTGTGCCGCGATTTGTTTTAATTAATCTCCCTTCTAAATTTTTGGCACACATTCGACTTGGAACTTGCTGTGCTGTGGTTTCAGAAAGGGCCTCACATTTTTTTCTTTGAGAAATTTGAGATTATACCATCTTTAACCTACACGGCGTTTGAGAACACGTTAAATGAGTACATGAAGAATAAATATGTGGCATTTATGCGTTCATCCATGTACATACACATACACAACTACCGCCGAAGGTGTCGAATATTTATGTTGAGTACACGATACCTAGTTGGGTTTTATTGTGGCAGCTGATATGCTTTGGTCCTGGTTAAACCTTGGGAGCCTGGACGCGTGCATGTACTGCAGTCAGAGGAAGTTGACCATAGCCACATATGCTTCCCCAGATGGCAGCAGACGCTTCCAGATGCAGCAGTTGTTGTGGAACCGCACACGAAATTCGGTTTTGGGTAAGCTTTTAAGCACACAATATCTGGCCTATAGATACATGCTCTACACCTTCCTGATCACGGATGGCATGGGTAACGGACGTCCGGTTAGGTATGCCTTCGTGGAAAGCAAACAATTTGCTTGCATGTACAAAGTGCTTGGTTTATGAAGGGAAATGATGGGCAAGCAGTATCGAGTGCAGAATGTTGTCATGGCACAAATTTGGGCAGCGCGAGTAGTGTCCGTCTACGACGTCATGTGCTGCTCCCACATTCAAAACGCTACCAGGAAGCACGTATGTATCATGTATCCATACATCCATGCATTTTTCATCACAGACACACTGCGAACAGCCAACACATATGCCACCGTATGGCTCGCCTGGACAATGGCGTGCAGTAGGTTTTTTTTATCATAATACTAGCACACAGATTCCGACAAGATCTGCAACTGCTGCACCGCACGCACCCACTATTTGTGTCTTGCGTTACGGCCCACGTTTTGCAAATCACCCGCAAGTGGACTGGACACGAACTATCCGGGATGGTCCAATTTAATAGTGTGACCAACAACTGTCTGTGGAATACAAACGGCCGCCTGAAACACTGGGTTCATCACTCGGACACACTGGAGCACGCAGTCATACATAAGGTGTCCTGGCACGCCGAGTGGCTCTTGTGGGAATGTGAGATGCATACGTCATAACAATGCGACCGACAAGAGATCCTGGAAGCTACGGCTGCATTCTGAACGTACTCTGTCGAATGACTACGTATGCACGTTCCCTCGTTTTGGGGCATTTGGGGCCGCGACACTCAAAGCTATGCTATTGTAGTGTTGGAACAAACCAGGTGGGGTCAATCTACGTTAACTAAATTGTGGTTCCTAGTGCAAACACCTAGGTGCTTCCAGACGGCTGACACCTCTGCTGTAAATGCGCATGCTCCTTCCACCAAGCGGCGTGGGTCCCTTGCACCCATTTGTTCTCTGTATTTAGGGAGCAGTCGGTTCCAAGCAGTAAGAAACATTCTGCATAGGTGTCATCTTAGATTGCTCCCCATCCATCAACGGTGGCTCCCGGATTAAAACGTAAACTGTTATTTCTGACGGATTGTCGGACGCCCGAATATAGCCCTTAAATGACGTATGAATAAATATCCAAATAGATATGTGGTTAGTTAGTAAGCTGGATATAATAACTACATAATAAATAAATATTCAATCTATAATTCAAAATGTTTCATGCTGGGTATTGCCTGACACAGTGCTAGATTTGGGTCACGGATGGTCATATATGATTTCTGTTTTCTCTCCTTAATCCCGTAAATGTTACATCCCATTGTCAGTATTGCAAGACTTACTGCTCTGTTGCGCGTACTAACACCAGATGCAGACGGGGGTAAGGAAATTTAGCAAATAGCTCCGAATCCTCATCTACTCTACCCAGATAAAATGCAAAATAGATGATTTGTCATGTAATTAAATAAACAGACATACAAATGGATAAGTAGATAGAGGGATAGATAGAATGTTTTATAAGGCCACGACCAGTTTGATGGAAAAGCATACGTACATACGGCGGTGTATATTTTAATGCTTAAACACAAGATGGTTAGATATACAGGTAGAATAACAACTACCATGGAACATGGGGCACATTTGTATTAGAAATTCTTACTACACGTATAGCTTACTTCAACCAAGCTGAAAATTTATCTTACTTTTAGGCGCTCTGATTTGGCTTGTTTGGAAGTAAGCATCAGACAGGGAAATATTTAGTGTTTGCCTAATCCTCAAAAACTTTCGACAAACATGGACATTGTCTTCTACTCCTTTAAAGGGTATTTTTCTGCTGGAGTATTTGATCTAGGTTTCTGAGTACGCAAATGGTGTGCGTTATTGCCACTTATGTTATTTCACTAATTGCAGAGGTAGCTATGTGCATTTTTGTCCGTTATATATAAATTTCGCAGTCATTTTAACTGAATTAACCAATTTATATCAACAAATGCTCCGGTTATATAAACTCTGGGTAAATGATGGGGAGTGCAAAGTGAAGCGCGCGATATTTGGCCTGTGCTTCAGCTATTCCTACTACTAGCTCATCAGAAGCATTGAAAAAAAATTCTATTTTTTGATCACTTTCCAAAACACGACATGTCCGAAATGCTAGCCAATAAACACAAATCAATCACAACCTAGAAGCTAATGCAAACTTCGTGGCGAATTGGGTTAACCACAGCTACTCACTTTGGCCTGCGCGATATCAAGCGGAATACATATAATCACTGGACAGTGAGTTTAAACTGACGCTTAGTTCGGTTACGACGGGTTAAAATTCTAGCCACCACGTCACCTTTTATCATCACTATGTGAGATCTTCCAGAGTGAGGAAGTGATATTTTTGAACAAATCAAAACTGTTTTGCGGGGCCTCATGAAAAATTAGCATTGGCCCACTGTACACAGAAAATAAAATCCATAGGGTTCTTCACACCTGCCGGGACGCAACGCGATATACAAATGATTGTTTTCGCAAGACATTCCCATTCTAACTAGACTTTCAAACGGATATATGTCTTTTGAACTTTGAAACTTGTATAAGGCCAGCTAGAGTTACCCAAACAAATGCTCTTTGAGCATTAAGTTTTAACTGGTGTGCTAGCACCTTTGGCAAGTGAATCATCAGTCATTTGAGCAGTGGATGTAAACGCAGATGATATGCGAAATAATACCGAAGTTGTGGTTATAGTCTGCCAAATATTATGTCAGTTGGAAGGCAACACAGGTAGACAAGCTCAGGTTTATCATAACCCATTACTCGTCAGTGGTTTTTAAAATGTAATAGACCAAACCATACTTTGGTCCAACACGTTCTCACCTTTTTATAATTGCTGAACCCGGCGATTCGGCAGAAATTTTTTTAGGTGCCTCAATGAGTCTGAGTATCAAACTGGATTTACTGAGTGCATTGATGATACAAATACTGGTGATTATGAGGCACCCAACTTGGAGTGTTTGGATAAACCCGATATCAGGTAAAATACAAGACACTTTACTGGTGTTTGCTGTTATTTACAATGCTGCTCAGACATGTTCAGTCATTGGGCCTAATTCCTTTGGCGACTAGCACTCACTGAGCACAACATTTGTTTTTCACAGAATCCATAGCTATCGTTCGAGGTAGTCCTACAAGAAATAAAGCAGTCGTTTTTTCCTTCACACTTTGCTATGCTATTTATACAAAGAGATGCGCACGGCCTTTTGAAATAATGTAACGTCAGGTTTTAGCATCTGAGTTTCAGGTTTAGATTTTGTGACCCTCCTGCTGAAACCAGAGAGGGGAAATTTTTAAGGGTGTTTAGACGGTTGCTTGATTTTCTACGGGCTTGCTAGGATGAAGCCTTATTATGAGGCCTTTGTTGCTGGAGACAAGATCCAATATATTAAATAATTGCACCGGAACTACTTGGAAAATTTAAGCATCGGTTCACATACCTAGCTTCTAAGATGAACGCTTAGACAAACTGGGATAATGGAAACAGAATCGTCTTTGTATGACAAAATAGAGAGCACCACACATCGAAATAGAAGCATAGCTATGTACAACGGTGTGTACCCGGGTATTTGCGAATACAGCCTGACAGAAATATGAATAGATAAACGAGAGAAAACATGGAAATCTAAATAAACCTGTAAGCTGGTATATACAATACAGTATACATAGTTGCATGCATGGACAGACAGACGGATAGGTGGATTTAACTAACAGAAAATCCACCAGTGCCGACGAATTTTGTACATTTGTTTCGAGCCTAAAGCTCCAAAATGGTTCTCATAAATTCCAATAGCATTTTTTGAATCATAAGGCTTTGATTTCTCCTTGGTTGTTTAAAATAATTTGTTAACGCCTAAAGTGTACAAAATTTTCTTGATTTTTGAACATTTTACCGCTACTCATTGAAGGGTTATCAGTATTTTAACTGTTGTTCTTGTTTTTGCTGACCTGTTTATCCACTACCTAAAAACTTGGTATGTTTAATATGGTGCATCCAGGTATATCGCAATGGACATCCTAAAAGTAAAGTGACCTTGATGAAACAGTCTGGCCATTTTTTTATCGAATCTAGTTGGAAAGCCAACTTTTGTCCCATATCCAAACTTGCCTTAATTATATTTCAATTTGGAGCACCGCAAATAGTAACTGGGGCGAACAAAAATCCCGGACGCAGGTAATAGAGCGCTGCTCAGTCAGCAATTACGCTACAATCTGCATAAACCGCGCTTGTTTGGCTAGAGTGCCAAACTTAATCAGTGTTCCCAATGACAAACCAAGCTGATGCTCCATAAAATCCAGCTGCAGATTTAGGAGGAAATTTTTGAATAACTCAAAAAGAACTAGGTAAAATAGAGAACTTTCGTTCAGCTCATTATGGTTATTTATTGTCTAAATATAAAATCACTTTTCAAAGCCGGTTTAATTTTACAAAATGATGGTGATACAACTGACAATCAGCAAACACTGAGGAGCCTACAGAAAATATTCTAGCCCAGTGGATAACAAGTCCTTGCTTACCCAGTATAACGGTTTGTAGGTTCAAAATTTCAAAACCGATTACCGTATAACTGCCCATGTTGAACCGAGCAATGACGAGTCAGAATTCTAATATAGCGCCTCAAAATTGTAATTATTCTTTGTGGCGGTAAATGATATGGGCAAGAATCCGGATTATTGCTGAGTATTGTTGATTATTTTTGCGAGTTATAAAACTCACGAGTATGTCCACAGCTGTGCAACAATCAGTCTTCCTTTCACTTGAAAAGCAACTATTTAACTTGCAAAAGGCTTCCTGTGAACGTGATTGCTTGCGTCAACGTGTGACTGGCTATTGATAATTTGGCCAGTCGTCACGTTGCAAATTGCGGAGATTATCAAGCGTCTATTCAGCCACTAACTCGTATGAATGAATTTAATTCATGAATATTTAATTCTATTGCACAATTTCTTGACAGACATTGTAACGACTATAAGCCTCTTTGTTAGATTTGGTAAATATTCGATTGCATCAATATATTTTACAGACGGGCAGATGGACAGACTAGTGAACTTTCAGATAAATAGAGGGGCAGATAGGTGGATAAGAAGAGAGGTCGATGAATGGGTGCACAGATACAAAGATAGATAGGAAGACAAATAAATTGACGGGGAAACAGATGGATGGACAGATATTTAGAGAGTTAGATAGATAAATAGATAGAGAGATAAAGAGATATACAGACAGACAGAGAGGTGCATAGATTGATAGACTGATGCAGGGATAGATTTTCTATGGAGGAAATGTTGGTAGCTTACGTGGCCTACATGGTCGTTGGTTTGTTGGCTGAGTGTGGCAAGTTGATTGCCTAGGTAGATAGAAAAATAGATAGGCGTACAGATATAGATAGATAGGTAGATAGATAGATAGATAGATAGATAGATAGATAGATAAATAGATAGATAGATAGATAGATAGATAGATAGATAGATAGATAGATAGATAGATAGATAGATAGATAGATAGATAGATAAATAGATAGATAGATAGATAGATAGATAGATAGATAGATAGATAGATAGATAGATAGATAGATAGATAGATAGATAGATAGATAGATAGATAGATAGATAGATAGATAGATAGATAGATAGATAGATAGATAGATAGATAGATAGATAGATAGATAGATAGATAGATAGATAGATAGATAGATAGATAGATAGATAGATAGATAGATAGATAGATAGATAGATAGATAGATAGATAGATAGATAGATAGATAGATAGATAGATAGATAGATAGATAGATAGATAGATAGATAGATAGATAGATAGATAGATAGATAGATAGATAGATAGATAGATAGATAGATAGATAGATAGATAGATAGATAGATAGATAGATAGATAGATAGATAGATAGATAGATAGATAGATAGATAGATAGATAGATAGATAGATAGATAGATAGATAGATAGATAGATAGATAGATAGATAGATAGATAGATAGATAGATAGATAGATAGATAGATAGATAGATAGATAGATAGATAGATAGATAGATAGATAGATAGATAGATAGATAGATAGATAGATAGATAGATAGATAGATAGATAGATAGATAGATAGATAGATAGATAGATAGATAGATAGATAGATAGATAGATAGATAGATAGATAGATAGATAGATAGATAGATAGATAGATAGATAGATAGATAGATAGATAGATAGATAGATAGATAGATAGATAGATAGATAGATAGATAGATAGATAGATAGATAGATAGATAGATAGATAGATAGATAGATAGATAGATAGATAGATAGATAGATAGATAGATAGATAGATAGATAGATAGATAGATAGATAGATAGATAGATAGATAGATAGATAGATAGATAGATAGATAGATAGATAGATAGATAGATAGATAGATAGATAGATAGATAGATAGATAGATAGATAGATAGATAGATAGATAGATAGATAGATAGATAGATAGATAGATAGATAGATAGATAGATAGATAGATAGATAGATAGATAGATAGATAGATAGATAGATAGATAGATAGATAGATAGATAGATAGATAGATAGATAGATAGATAGATAGATAGATAGATAGATAGATAGATAGATAGATAGATAGATAGATAGATAGATAGATAGATAGATAGATAGATAGATAGATAGATAGATAGATAGATAGATAGATAGATAGATAGATAGATAGATAGATAGATAGATAGATAGATAGATAGATAGATAGATAGATAGATAGATAGATAGATAGATAGATAGATAGATAGATAGATAGATAGATAGATAGATAGATAGATAGATAGATAGATAGATAGATAGATAGATAGATAGATAGATAGATAGATAGATAGATAGATAGATAGATAGATAGATAGATAGATAGATAGATAGATAGATAGATAGATAGATAGATAGATAGATAGATAGATAGATAGATAGATAGATAGATAGATAGATAGATAGATAGATAGATAGATAGATAGATAGATAGATAGATAGATAGATAGATAGATAGATAGATAGATAGATAGATAGATAGATAGATAGATAGATAGATAGATAGATAGATAGATAGATAGATAGATAGATAGATAGATAGATAGATAGATAGATAGATAGATAGATAGATAGATAGATAGATAGATAGATAGATAGATAGATAGATAGATAGATAGATAGATAGATAGATAGATAGATAGATAGATAGATAGATAGATAGATAGATAGATAGATAGATAGATAGATAGATAGATAGATAGATAGATAGATAGATAGATAGATAGATAGATAGATAGATAGATAGATAGATAGATAGATAGATAGATAGATAGATAGATAGATAGATAGATAGATAGATAGATAGATAGATAGATAGATAGATAGATAGATAGATAGATAGATAGATAGATAGATAGATAGATAGATAGATAGATAGATAGATAGATAGATAGATAGATAGATAGATAGATAGATAGATAGATAGATAGATAGATAGATAGATAGATAGATAGATAGATAGATAGATAGATAGATAGATAGATAGATAGATAGATAGATAGATAGATAGATAGATAGATAGATAGATAGATAGATAGATAGATAGATAGATAGATAGATAGATAGATAGATAGATAGATAGATAGATAGATAGATAGATAGATAGATAGATAGATAGATAGATAGATAGATAGATAGATAGATAGATAGATAGATAGATAGATAGATAGATAGATAGATAGATAGATAGATAGATAGATAGATAGATAGATAGATAGATAGATAGATAGATAGATAGATAGATAGATAGATAGATAGATAGATAGATAGATAGATAGATAGATAGATAGATAGATAGATAGATAGATAGATAGATAGATAGATAGATAGATAGATAGATAGATAGATAGATAGATAGATAGATAGATAGATAGATAGATAGATAGATAGATAGATAGATAGATAGACGCACAGACGGACGGTCAGGCAGATTGATAGATAGAAATATAGGTATGCAGGTAGATAGACAGATACATACACCCATAGACAGATTGATAGATAGTTAACCAGAGAAATAGGTAAACAGTAAGATAGATAGATAAATTGATAGATACTTAGACAGATAAGTAATTGTTTTCAAAAGCAATTAGATGTGTACGAGAAGTATATTGCAATACAGGTAAAAGTAAATTCAAACAGGTGGATAAAGGAACAGACAGTCAGGTTGCAGGAGAATACCTGCAAAATTGTGCTTGTACGTGTTTCCACGAAAAAAAGATGTGGCTAGCTAGATAATTAAGTATATGAATAGGTAGATTTATGGAAAGATAAAAGACCCATTTTGGAAAGTGAGGTGGCCTGATTTTCTTTGAGATATGGCACGGTGTGGTAAAAGCGGTCTGTAGTTATTCGATAATAATATAGGGTTATTTGGCACTTTCATTTTGTCCCATTCTTTGATCATTATTATGTCCAATGTAGAAAAGAATATGTAGAGAATTTGAATTTTTCGGATTTTCACGTAAAAGTTAGATTTTTTCAATACCATGTGTTGAATGGGTTGAGAGAATGCCAATGGGTTGACAAAACTAGGATAAAGTCACAGCATTGTAGGTATTCTCCGAACCTGCTCGATTCTATCTGAAAAGATCACTACAGGCAGGCTTCCAAACCAAACATGGTTCAGGCAATAAGCTGCAGCCTCTCCACGAACAAGTAAATATAACGGCATCTTTATTTTCAATATGATAGATAACCGTGGGACACTATAGAAATAGTCTAACTATATTTAATGTAGCATGTTTGACTGGCGGCCTCTTATATAGAAACTTTACTTATTTTGTTCAAAACTTCGGATACAAATCTGGCTTGCTTGGGAATATTTACGAAACACTAGTGTCTTAACAATATCCGTGTACTCTGTAAACGATTCACCTAAAATTTCAGCGTCAATCGTCACTGGTTCTGAACGCGGCTTGTAGAGGTTTCAATTTTGTTTGAATGTAATCACGCTAGCAGTGAATGTCCGACGTCATCTTCACATATACCCGACAGATATAGAAAGCTAAAGTACCATTTTTACTGCTGCTTGTTAGGCAGACGGTTTCTCATACTTCTTCAATAGAGCAGCTATGAATTTTTACTGAATTTAGTGGATGCCAGTGGAATGACGGAAACGTTAGGTCAAACGGCTTCCGAACTGGCACTTTACCCATTCTGCTAGGTGAACATCAAGATCATCGGAAAACGTTTTTTTTTCAATCATAATGTTGCGCTAAATTTTGACATGTGTCAAAGGAGAGCCACTGAAAAATAAACCAACACAAATCTACAATCCCAATGTGACCTCATTCACCGCCACTCGCGCCAGCTAGTACCAGATCACGAGAAGTGAAAGTAGTCACCTAAACAAATCATTTTGACTTGACGCGTCCGGGTGATAAGCATCTACTCAAAATTTCGCGCGTCCAAAATTACTGCCAAAAAGATTCCACGGCTGAGAGATGGTAATATGATATAAGCGGGAACTTCATTACGGTTCGTCTCGGCACTTCAACGTTGGCTTGATTAACTTGAGGAATAAAAGCCGTAGAATGCTCAAATCTGTTCGCCAACCATAGTATGAATAGCATGGTATCAAGCGAAAAAATTGGTAACAAAATCCGTCAGGTCTGCCACATTTCAAAGACATTTTATCTCCGAATATTCCTGCTTAGTTGGCTGAACCTAGAATAGACAGGGCGAGTTTCCCACAGCTTAGGCTGATTTGTTTGCAGATGCAGCCAACATGTTTCGTGTCGGTTTGAAAGAGCCAGTCAGTGAAGCTTCAGGTGTCGAACTTGAAGGTGGGGTTCAAACTGACGGCAGTAGTTGAATACAAAAACGCTTACAGCAAACGATTTTGGAAGAAGAAGAACCAAGAGTTTATTCTACTGGCAGGATATGTAGCTGGTATTAATAACAAGATTTTGACGGCACACTAAATTCCAATGAATAAGGCGTGTTGCCATGAAACCAGTGGCAAATGCAATCCGCTTTGCTAAAGTGCTGCAAACTGGTGAACAGATTTACATTCGGGTGACTTTTGACACCACAAGGAAGGAAAATGTTTGCCGTAGAATAATCCCCGCAGATGGACGGAGCTATTCCGGTAGCCTGGTCAGTCAAAAGACATCTGCGCAAACTCTTCTACTAAAATGTTCCATATTCTCACCCATGTGTCCTCGGCAAATATAGGTATGTCCAGCCCTAAATAATTAATATTCCAGAGACAGAATACTTAGTGAGAAATTTTGGCACGTTACTTCAAGTGAGAATTTGCGGGGTATACACCTGCATCAGCTTGTCTGGATTTTCGACAACTGCAGTCTCTTAACCGGCCAATCTGAACTTTGAATAAACGCCCGAGGGATTGGTGGTCACATATGAGATCATGTGGATAATAAAATATAGCGAAGAGCAATTTCATATTTCAAGTAAGCCGCATAACACTTCAGGACTCCGTGGATATCTGATTTCAAATTGGAAAAGGCACTTAAAAGAAGTGTTTTTCTTGATGCGTACACTTATCGTCCTAGCCAATTTAATTCGCTAGGATTCCATTATACATGCTGGAACATTCTCATCTTTGATGGATTCAGCAAACGTTTACAATAGCGGAAAGAAACTTAAGCGGAAAACAATCCACGACACCGTGAATTTGAGTTTGTTACGTTCGGTTCAATTTTTAGGTCACAAACCATGCACCAAAGTGTGGCAGCCTTATTGGCATAATTTTGTTTACCGAGCAATAAATGAACAGGCGATTAACTGCCATGGCTTAGGTGTTCAGTAGATTACATTTGTCCAATCGGGTTAGTGATATTGTTAGAGGGTTTACTAGCTGTGCAGAGAAGTCGATAACTTTGATGCATCCTCGCTTTATGCTGCGTGGTAGCCGTATCTTTCACGGTTTAAGAACCACTGATTTGTCATATCCCACAGTTTCTATCATCGGAAAGGTGATTACCAAGGCAGCTGTTGGCTCGTACGAAATTTGTGGTCTCTTGCCAGGTCATTCACTGACCACCTTTGTGTGAAACGCACGCTACACAAGATGGGGCTGATCTCAAGTTGGCTCAGTGGTTATTGCTCGAATTACTGACAAGAAAGTTCGCAGCTCGAAACTAACCACTGTAACACGACTGCTCCTGACTTGCTTCATGCAAATCGCTAGTACCTAAGCAGTCGTGCACCGCTTGGGTGAAATAGAAGCCAGGCACCGAAAGGGAGCTGCGGTTGAATGATTCATATTGTCCTTTTTTGTAGCGGAGGTAAACGGAACTCCCAGTCTTGCCTAAAATGATCACCGGCCATCCAGAGTGGCCTATAAAGCCTGACCTGCTGAAAGAAACCAAACCCAATGATCACAGAACTACGCAAACACTCTCTAGCTGACAGTTCTAAAAGCTTCAATCATGACGCTACTACAACGATACAACCAAATATAAAGTAGAGACGCACAAAGACCGCGCGCTGAAGAAAAACAGAGCAGTTGGATATTGATCCCTGTCGCTCGAATCGATAGTGATGGATAACGAAAACCCGTCAGAATATAAGAAACCAGGAGTAATAAAATCACCAAAATTTGCAACGCAAGTCAGGAGCACCAAAACGAGAAAGATATCTTGCATTTGTTGAAGAGCTGAGAACAAATGGAAGATTTGCCACTCACAATAACGCACCTCCCGATTTCCCAAATTTCAGCATCAAGAGAAGGGCGCCGTACACAGATATTTGTACATTGTTATTTGTGTCGGTTTGTTTTGACTTATTTCAAAAGGAAAACCTTATACACATAGAAAA
Organism: Opisthorchis felineus; assembly: GCA_004794785.1. Lineage (NCBI taxonomy): Eukaryota > Metazoa > Platyhelminthes > Trematoda > Opisthorchiida > Opisthorchiidae > Opisthorchis > Opisthorchis felineus. The sequence goes on from SJOL01007058.1 coordinate 74,488, forward strand.
ATCGTGACGATTCACATCTTAACGTGTTTGATCACTCGGTTGAAGTATGGGTAAGTAGTTCCCAACGAACAAATAGCTAGAAATTCAAACGTTCTTTCAGTTTGCCCGGATAGTAAAAGCGGGTTCGTTTGGGGCTCCAAAGCTTCAGTCGGTGCCCCACGGGTCTGATCCAAAAGTCAGTGGAAAGAAATAGAATTTCTATCTAAGCCCCTTGTTCTAGCGTTTAACCCGAAATTCGGAGTCGCGAGACAGCCTTTCCTTGAGCGTTCCTGAATGGCTCAGCACGCATGGATATGCAGATTTGTGGACTTCAGACCCTCGAGAAGCCTACAGGGATGAACCGTTATTAGAAATTAGTTTTTCCCTCCTATGCTTGGTTATACTAGCGTGTGCGATAAAAAACCCAATGTGGCTTACTACTTCAAAGCATTCCACTCTTCTGCAACTCTGAGCGCAAAAACCGCTCATCACACGTAACTTGTTTGAGAGTTCATGTGTAATGATCATGACGCCTTGCATTTGTTGAAGCGCTGAGAATAAATGGGAGGTTTGCCACTCACATAATTACACCTCCCGATTTCTCAAATTTCAGCACCATTTCCTGATTGCAGTAAGTTAATCTCTTTCACTCGTTTTTTATGCAACTCTTTTTTTGGCCTACTGGAATGGCAGTACCTTTATGCAATTTATTTTTGAATTCCAGCTATATGAGTATATGAAGATTTTGGCGTATTACTTTTTTGATCTCTGGCATTATGGCGGCCACATATCAAACTTTCGATTCAATCGAGACCTTTGCAATTTTGTTTGATACTTCTGTGCTTCAGCTGATACGTAATAATCATAGCTTCGTAAACTGCCCGCTTCCGGTGTGTCAATTTGGCAAAATCCTCTGCAGTAAATGTGCTGGTATTGTCTGCGTTGCTCAACTCGTCATTACCTATGAGACCCCAATAGTTTAATTAATTAGCGAATAAATCAAGTATATGCAGATTCATTCGCGATCAAATAATCAAATCTCACGGACTCACTCATTTCATTTATTAGAAAATCCAAGTTATTCTATTTTCCAGCTCAGCCTCATACAGTCATGTTCGCAAAAATGTTAGAGCCGCGTTGGAGCACGTTTTACAAACACAACATTTGCAGAATCGAAATCATCTGCTGATCTTTGCAAGCATCCAGCTAGCTTGTTTGTGGGACTATTTAATCCTGAGGATTTATGTATAATCTTCTATCTTTGCTATGAACTATATGGTATCACCAAAGATCTTTTTCCCGCTAGCGTAAACATTTTCTTAGAAATTTGAGAACAGAGTTGACTAGCAAATACCACCTACATGCAAAATTTGTACATTAGAAAAGCCTGTCAACGTCACGTTGGTTTAACAAGATAATGATGTTTGAACTATGAGTTGAAGTTAAGGCTTGGACCTGGAAACCAGAATGTTCACCTGCTGCAAAGAATGATGTTCAAAATGCTCCAGTATATTTAGGACTCATTCTACTCGTCTATCCGCTATAGAATAGATGGAAACTATCTTGACGTTCCTCAATTCAACATCGATGACCCAAATCGTAAAAAATGACACCAGAATATTTCACTCGACGAAACGAATCTCTAAATTTTTGGGAGGAGACTCTTGCGCCGGATAGATAAATATTGCCCAACTACCCAGTAAGACTGATCTCAGTTGTAAAATTTCTAAAGTTACGGCTGCACGTGTTTTCATGGTGAACGTCACGATGTTGATATCCTGGGGATATCACAAATCGTTAAGTACCGTTACCATTATGTTGTACTCCATAGACAGCAGAAGATACAGCGTAGGGTGGTGGTTTAAATGGACTCATGTGAAACTCGACCACGAATTACGGTGAATGCAGCTAGTGCTGCGTCTAACAGGATTGAGTGAGAACGCTCTAAAAAGTTTCCGGCAGAATATGATTCTCAGTTTCGTTTGTTTGCAGCTCTTTGCGCACAGGACTGAACTGCATCGAATACCTTTCAAAATAAATTCAACATAAATTTGAGTCATTGCATTGGAACTCACTTATATGAAGCAACTAATCACTGGGGATGTCGCGCTGGTGGAGAATTAGGATTTGTTCCTGTGTTTGGGCTGTCATTAAGCTGCAACTTGGCAGATTTACAAAGTCATCAACGGCAAGTTGACGTCAGGAAAAGGTTGATTTATTAAGAAGCACAATATTCGATGACGTCCCTGCGGTGCTTATATGTACAGTTAAGTTACAAAGCTTATGGTATTGTTGGCAAACGAAAAGATCGCCTGTAGGCTGAACCTAAGATTAGCTCGGAAAAATTGGCCTAGATAATAATTATCGAAATCAACCATACCGTCATCCATATAAAGTAGCATCAACGAATTAAACACATCCGGTAAATGAAGTTCCATGGCGCACCAAAAAAGCTGCAAAGTTAGGTGAACGTATAGCAGGACACAGACCCACATAACATCTAGCGTATAAGTGTGTTCCCAAATTTGCAGGGCAACCTGAGCATTCTAAACGAGCAGACTCAGATTTCAAGCCAGAAGCGTCAAAAGCTGAAAACATCCGCAGAAATGGGACTCGGTATTTGACCACAAATCGGCGAAAAATTCGTGGATTGCATCAGTAACTGAGATAATTTGAGAAGTCTCATTGACATTTTTAACAAATTAACATTTGCACACAAATTGGCCGTTATCCGAAAGAATACCCAAGAAATTTCTAATTCCTCCGAATACCAGCTGTAGTGTTTTAAGAGACGCAACAATATTCTGTATCCCATGTTCCATAAAAACCATGAAATTCAAAAATCTAATTAGTGCATTCTGTTTGATATCCCATATTTTTTAATTTCTGAATCCACGCCTAGTTGATTGATAGCCACTATAGTTGGTGGATGGATTGGAAAGCCATGTGATGAGGCAAAGAGGCTTAAGCTTACGTAGGGTTAAACGAATGCCTGCAAAAAGCAACGGATAAAGAGGGATACATTTGGATCGGAATGGTTCATACATAAATCAAGAGAAATCAGGATAGTTTAATAAACCATCGTTCCTTTTTGACCAATATCTCATGGCTCAGCGTTTACAGTGTTGAATGATCCCGCACATCCCCTCACCATAAATAATTTTGCATGACGTCTATACACAAGTTCCTAGTCGGTTGGTCCAATATGACTGGAGCAGCTGAAAATATCTCACAATGACCTCAATATAACACCCACAGCAATACACAGCATTGTCTATTCACACATTTCAACGCCAATGCTAACAGGTTCTAAGTAGGCATTTGCCACTTTTCTGTAGTATCAGGGACAGCATTTCAGATTCCAGTTTTGAATTTCCGATCTGTTTGTGGAAACATTTGAGAATGATCCATATAGGTCAGCTTTTAACGGTTTAACACTCGTCCATCGTTTTCCGGCATTTTTCAAACGAATATTAAATCACAGTGGGACGAATCTTAGCCGAAATGACGATGTTCACTTTACAGTTATTTCATTCTTTTAAGGCTCATTAGAATGGCTAATCCCAGAAATATTTTGTTGGTTTCAGACCTGAGGACGCTGAACTTTGAGAGCTGATTACACTGACGTTAAGTTATTCAAGGCCGAAATGTCAGTTGTTTAACAACCGTCCAAAAGGTCGCCGGTCAGAAACTCTCCGAATCTGTGGAGACCCGCAACGTTACTGATACTCAATAGAGATGAAACATGTTTCTGATGTGTTTCTGATGTTTCTGATGTTTCTCAGCTTTTCAGCAAATATTTTTCTTACTGGTAGGACGAGATAAGAAATGGAAAATAAGAAACATCCTCGAGCTAACAAGTAACAAACAGAAGAACCCCACATACACACCGGCGCAGATGAACAGTTTTGAAGACTGTATGTGCATGATCATATTTGGATATTCCTAAGTAGATATATGAGTGGGCAAATAAGAAAATGCGAAAAGCAATGGATGGAAATACAGACAGATCGCCAAATATTTCCCGGTAGATTTATATGTATATATATATATATATATGTATAGACAGGTATGCAGATAGATAGTTATAATCGTAAGGCAAATTATAAAATCAACAATTGTTGCCCGCAATGTCACATCATGTCTTGACCTGTAGATGCGCTTGCATAGCAGCTACAACATTAACAAGATTTTCGATATAAATTTGCTTATTCTGAAGCAGGACTACTTGGAATTTGCACAGAAGTCGTAGGCAAATTCACTCTGGGCTTGAACCGATTAAAAAAACCTTGCTAGTCACCAATAATCCAATTTTCTTTTTTGTTTGCGCACCTCACAATCAAAAGCGGAAGGTTTCTAAATATTTTAAATTGTTTCATATTCTCGCTTTTTTACAAAGTTCAAATAAGTGTTCAGCAGAAAGAACTAGAAGTACACAAAACCTACCACCACCCCCTATATCTCACTGGGCTTACAAGTGTCACCTCAAAAGCATAGTTATTTCAGGTTAGTACATTTTCCGACCTAGCTGAATCCACAACTTTTGTGTCAGCCTAAACGTACCTAGTAATGTTTCCTATTCCGACAACCGGAGCACACCGGGAGAAAAGGATATCAACTAGTGCCTTTATAAATGTGGGACGCGAATAAAGTTGCGTTATTCAATCAGCAACTGAGCAGCGCGTTGCGTAAACTGTATGCTTTCATTTGAATCAGCAAGTGAAATCAACGTACTTCCGGCTATCAAAGTAGCTTTCTGAAAACTCGTTCTGTGAACCCATGGATACGAACTTGTAAATAAGACGATACCACAGCTCTTCTAGTAGATTCAGTGTGTGTTAGTTCCCCTGCAAGTGAGATCGGCACAATCGATTACGCTTACATCCGACAGTACAAGCACGATCCCCCGTCAACGAGCAACTGCCTACTAGCTCAGCGAAGGCAGCCGAAGGCGGCTGGTATCAAGTTTTTACATACCCCCTGAACCAGTTTATGTATGGAAAGGTTGAGAACAAACTGTTGCATCTTTATATAGGCCCACCCCCATGACAAAAATGAAGCTCACGGTGATGTTTCAACACCTGAATTTCATTTCCTAATATGGCAGCTGAAGACCCATGCAAGAATCCCGAACATTTTATTACAATATTGTTTTCAGTGGACTAGAGAAATTACGCGTTTGAGGCCGCCATAATAAGTTGTACAGATTTATGCCGGCGTGCAATTAACTAAAGAGAGTGCGATGCAATTTCGTGTGCGCACAAATGGAGCACTCCCTTAAACAGCATTTTGGTTTTGCATTTTACTAAGAAGCTTGCGAATGACTTTCAGCATCTGTAAAAGGTTTGGCAGCTTTTGAGGTTAACGTTCTTCAATAGACCAGTTGAATAAAGAACAAACGGGCAGGTGGATGGGCACACGTAGATGTACACGGGCAAACAGGGATGGAAAAGGAGATAAACTGGTTCATCTCTAGAAAGGTGGATGAATAGATGGACGGATATTTAAACAGACTGATGGATAGGTAGATAGACAGACGAATGTACACACAGATAGATAGAGAGAGATAGACAGACTGAGACAAGGACACTCCGTCAAACGGATAGACTAGGGGGCAGGTCGGTAACCGGACATTTGTAATGATACAGATGGTTACTAGGTGAACACCGTGATCTATAAGTTTACTTGTGTTTGGATAAAAGGCTCACTTTAATATATTTCAATTCACAGTTGTCGGGCGCGCGACTAGTAGTTTTGTGGATACAAGAATGCTTTGATTTAGGCTACCGTGACTGAATAAAAACAGCAGGCTTATCATTGCTGCTATAATGTTGTTCAAATCTGGCTTTTGGTCTTATTTAGTCTCAGAAAGATTTGA